>JAQGAO010000582.1:0-32201 GCA_034697705.1 Ommatoiulus sabulosus | reverse complement strand
GAGGAGGAGGGGGGGGGGGGGAGAAGCAGACCAATTTTGGGGTTAGGGCAGGGGTTTGTGCAGCTCTATATCTACACTCATCTTCTTGTGAAATAAATAGATGTACCAGGTTTTACTGTTTTCTTTCTATAAGACAGGTGTGAAATTTTGCCACCAAAACTGCTAAGAGAGCTGTAAACTAAGGAGTTTCTCATACATCGCACTCTATATACAATTAATTGGGCGAAATTATTCACCATACAATTGTAACCTGTCTTTGAAACTTGGACACTTTAGGTGTCTGAAATTCAAGCGTGAGTAAATTTACGATGCAATGTTTAAATGTTTGACACGCCATGTTAATTCTGCCAGATCTTTCTTAACAACTTTTACAAATAGGTTGCATTGTTTTCATAGAGAAATGAGTGAATTTAAGGCATGCAGAACAATATGACGGTATTTATTGTTATAAGTGATGCTACCTTCGTTTGTCTTTTAAAAACACTTCATTGCACGACGAAACACAATAGGTGTCCAATATTACAAAAATGTCTTAATTTAAGCTAGTCGTTAACAAATGAAGACAATGTTTTCATACAGCATCACAGGCATTAAGTAGCTGACTGATAAATTCTTCCTAAACTTTGTAATTGGGTTCTATTTTGTGAACAGGAAAACGTCTCCTTTTACCTCATATATGGAAGTATTTTGATTAAAGATATTGCAGTATACAAGTATGCGATTGTGATCGTGCATGCAGTACTAGTAAAACATGTGTTACTTGTTTAAACATATTTTCTGGAAAACAAAATCATCTTCGAAAATGTGGGCAAATTCAAATATAAATAACTATACTGCTAGGAATACGTCTCTATAATTCGTTTTAAATTCATTGAGCATTTAGTACTTTAATAATAATTTATATTTTTCATCTTCCAACAACGTGAATACAGTGGAAAAAAGATGTTTCAAATAGTTTCATCGCATAGTTTGGCTCGTTGCAAACAGTTAAAATTTTAAACTGTAATACGGTTATTAAGATAAATATTGCTTCACGTGTAAACAGTACAAAAACGTTTTAAGCAATTTCTTAGCAATTAAGCGTTTAAAAATCGCAAATCAACTTTACGTATAACATACAGCTGTATAGCAATTACAATGTATCAGGAATTAAAATTTCCACGTGAATGGCATACTGATAATATGAATTAAAAATGTGGGTTATTTTACTTTTACTCAAAAACTTGGAATTGACATTTCGCATATAGCTTAGCAGAAAAAAAAACTCGTAATAGGGACAGGATTCGACCCACGGCACGGCGATAAAACCTTAGTAACAAAAAAAGCACGCTAAGTATGGGAATTGTTTGAGTGGTAAGGAGGTGTTTCGTTAAGCAACGCGTGTTGTCCCATAAATTGTCGAGTACAAAATGGCGGCTAAAGGAAGGCAGTGCTGCCATATATCTCGCGTGGGACGAGCAGGCACTTATTTTCCCTATCAAAGAAGCGCATCTTCCCTCAACGGCGCACTCACAAAAAGCCAGGAATTTATTGAATAATACGAACATCGGTGCGGTTTTCTTCAACATGCTAATAAAAAAGCCATTTTGGATTTTTTTTTAAACGCTTTTCCCCCCTCTCTTTTCGCCTTTTATGCGAGGAGCCCATTGACACGTCCACGATGCAGATCGACAAAATTTATTTAAGAAAAGGAAGAAAAAAAAATCGTCTGAATAGGGTCCTAAACGCGTCCATTTGCGAGAATATAACTTATGCGAACTTATAACGCGTAAAGTGTCACAGATATGGATGCCGAAGAGCTTATAACTTGAAAAAAAAGCACTTATTGTTCTGTAGGCATTTACGGCAAAGCATTGGAGGTGGCGCCACCGTGTGACTGCATTATCTAGTATAGGAGACCAGCGGCTTTTTCAACGGCTTTTTGCCCCCAAACGGGAGCGTCCGTCTCAAAGGACAAGCTACCATTCAATCCAATCCAATCCAATTCAAAAGCTTCGGAACATCAATAGTCAAATCATACATAATCAACCATGTTAAAACACGTGATTTATGTTTATATACGAGCGAGAAACGTACATGTCATGACCGAGTTAGATCAAGGTCGAACTAACGTCTATAACGTTAACTATTTGTTGCATACAAGTCTAACATACAGTCGAACCCGGATAAGTGAAAAAAAAACTGATAAATGCAAAACATTTCAAAGTCCCGAACTTTGTGAATACGTTTTCTATGTTAAATAAAACCAGATAAGTGAAAACCTCCTAAAACAAAAAAACGTCTATGTGGCAATTATTTGCAAGCCCCGTGAGCAGCTTTTGAGTATATTTAAGAACGAATAAGTGGAAATCACGCCTCAGCAGTCCGTACGTACGGCGCATTTACTTACAGCAGGATAGGGAAAATTCCCGAATTTCAGTATTACATGTATATAAAAATATTTGGCAAAAAGTGAGTGCGGACAGTGTACACGCGCATGAATTATACGATGTACCAGAATTGAAGAAAATCGTGCCTTTCATACACTAATAAACGGAGGTACCGTACTAGATTAATCATTTAAGTACATTGTTCAGTATCATGTTTGTCAAAAACTTGAAGAAAATTTCTGACTACTTTTATTGGTGTTCCTGCTGATCAACATGTACATTTTACTGTTTCTCCTCTTTAGTTGCCAGATCTTACTGCTGAAAGTACATGTATTCGTTATAAAGCTTTGTTTATATGTTTTATCGATAAATGTTCTTCTAAGAGGCTAAGCTACACTGTATTTGACTAATCTGGGTAGAAACTGATCTAATTTGAGCACATCACACAAAAACCCGATACATGACACAATTTCGATGCCGGGTCGATTTCCACTTATCAGGGTTCGATTGTATATGTTTTTTAACGCAGAACAATATTTCATAAAAGAATAGAATCATCCAAAGGTGGCGCTCCGGTCGAGTGCCCTTAGCCGCGAGGGGCATTCCTAAATTCCTGGCATTCCTATATATGTTTCAAGATGGCGTTTCAATTTCACCTCCCCCAAAAATCGCGTTAATTGGTTTCGAGTTAATTTAAACTGGAGGATGAAAGGGTGTTGTCGCTTTATCAAAAAAAGAAAAAAAAAACTTTTTTGATTTGTCGGACGTTGAAGTGGTTGCCATCACAATAAAAAACAGCTCGTATTGAAAAGCAATCAAATTCTCGTTGGCCGTTTCCAAAGGCTATCCGCAGAGGTCGCTGCATAAGGGGTAGGCCCACATAATGCATTATAAAAGGAGAAAGTGTGTGCATGCGTGTATTGTTTGCATCATCTATCACTTTCCGGACAGGTAGACAAACGGGGGCGGGCCAGCAATGGCCGTCTAATAGAGGTTTAATTAACCGTTTAAGATGGACGAAATATCAAAAGCTACGTGTTGCCAAATATCGACGATTTCGCCACCAAAAATTCAACCGTCTGACAGCTAAGATATTGATGATGGTGTTGATGATGAGACTGCAGCTAAACATGTATGCTATTTAATATAAAAGTGCCAAAAAAATCAGAAGGAAAATGGATCGCTCCGAATAGCTAACAATACCCAAACAGGTGGCCTGGGACACACGGAAAAACAAAAATTTGCCAAAAAAAAAAAATAGTGGAAAGTTCGTACAATGAGGGAATGAGGGACTGATGGAAAATGATTGACATGAAATTTACACCAGCTTTATGTAACCCAATTTAAAAGATTAACCCTACAAAAATATTTGGTCACGAACACGTTCACCATTAAACGGAAATGTCGAAATTGAACGTGTCCCAAAAAATGATACGAGGTCTCCTTTGGCTTACTATAAACAGATTCTAAATGCGTCTGTTCCAAAGCATAAACATTCTAAACGTTGAAATACGCACGTTTTAGACAATTTTTCCGAATTTGTCCATTCTAAAATATAAAACTGATTCCGGTCGCTCCATTCCACACATATAGCTCCGTAGATAAGTGTTTCGAAATGATACGTTCTACACGCATATTCATGAACTTATTTTCTTGCAAATTTTATAAAGAAATCTGCTCGTACATATGGATTCAAAATGGTTTCCAGAAGGAATGGTCACGCCCCCAAAGCTTCCCTGACAAATTGTCCAAGAACCGGACATAGGCCATCTGCAAGGGGGCATCCTGTAAATTTCTTGGGATGAGGAGGGGGGGGGGGATGATCATCATTATGCGAAAGGGGGTTCGCATTTTTGGACTTTTTTAAGCCTACACCGGTCATGGCGAGAGGGAATTCGAGTAAAAACTCCGCTATGCTGACTGACCAGCAATAATGGCGCTAATAAAAGAAAGCAATTAATCATTAACAGGTTTTTGGGAAAAAAGTTTCGCTGCTGGCCCACGGATCGGGTTAAAGCTTTACGGTTCGGAGCATCCCCTGAAACCCCCTAAAAATACACCACTCCATCATGTGCCCTTAACACACACACACGTACACTATACATAAAAAAATAAGTTGTGCAAAATCATGCTCTTCATAGTGCGTACTAAGCGCACGCGGGACGCTCCAAAGTAAGGCCAATAAAGAGAGCAGCTCCCCCTGTGCAAGGCTCCCCCTCAATCCCCCATCATGCATCAGTAAAGGACTTCACAATAGCGCGTATACGGAGTTATGCGTGCATGCATCTAGGATGACTTTTGTTATGGTCCAGGTGAAATTGGGGTGCTGAGGGGCCGCCAGGGGGCGGGGGGAGCTAAGGGGAGACACCGTTTTGCTATGAGTGTACCATCGGTATCATGCTTGAAACAACGAGGGTTATTCGTGGAAGTAAAAAAAATACCATTATTTGAAAACCAAGACTAGATTTATATCGGTCTGCTAACGCGAGAAAACAAATGTTTTGCCAAAATAAAAACGTGTTGTTTTTTTAGAACTTGGATATATGATACCGAGTGGGACAAAATCTCGTCTCGAAAGGATGATTTTTGGTTTAAAAAAATACACATTGAGAAGATGATACACTTGCATGGTCAACGTTTGAGATGTATAGAGAAAATACTTGGCAATATGGTAAAAAGCTTGGAAAGATGCATGTACTTGAATTTTCACAAATTATTAAACTTAAAACATGGAAAATATTGTTTGGAAAAGCTGCTTCAACAACGAATTTTTAAGTTTCGATTATAAATTAAATGGCGTTTAAGCAGAAAAGAAAAATTAACTTGTGAAAGAAATTAACTTCGTCCTGCCAATTAAAAAAAATTATTAATTTACGTGTCTTGTGTCTGGAATGAACACTTGTTTATCGCAGAAAGGCATCAAGCATGTTGATTTACCCGTTTTAAACACGCGTTCCATTCACATATTGTCATATATTCGTATGGTATGCCATACTGATGATGTCTGTCAGTAATAGCATACGTCTTCAACATGTATTTGAAATAAACACGTGTTTAGCATGCACCCATGTAACTTTCACAGTATGAAATATTTACATGTCTTTTACTTCTTTTACACGAGTTTTTTTTCAATTCAGTGTGTAGCAAATACGTGCTTTTATCGCACACCATATTTTAACTCAACACATTGCTTTAACATATCCCAATATCTCAGATAAACTATAGTTTTTAGTTTATGGGAATTAAAATATACGACTTAATATATAGATGCATATACATGTATAACAAATAAAATGTTGACACGATAAAACAGTACAGGTACATGTAATACATTCCTTAAATATATTCAATAGGCAGCTTCTAGCCTTCTAAGATTCTTTTTTATCTGTTGAAGAAATCATCATATATGCATTCGCAACATATTGCTTTTATAAACGAGTATGATTAGTGATTGCACCTTATACGAATTTGGTGCAAGCCACCTTATGTCAGACAATTTGTCCATTAAAGGGATTGAGGTTGACTATCCAACGCTTCTTAATGGATCCCTTAATGATTAGGTGGATGCATCGCACAAAAAGGCTCTTAATTTCAGGAAAAAACATAAATGGAGTCGCTGCTGCACTTTATTATTATTTAAAAAAAGAGGAGGCGAGGGGGATTGTGGGATACATTCGATCGACAAATTTGCCCCAGAGTGAACAATGAGGCGGGAGTAGAGTGGACGAAGACGTCATGGGGAGCGCCATTGTCCGAGTGCGGGAACCAGAGATGCACCGCATGGACAATCGCTTTTTCTATCAATCATAAAATACACACGGAGAAAAAATGAGAGGGGTCAATACAAATGCAATTTGGGTGCGTGGGGGTGAGGATGGGGGTGGGGTGAGGGCGTGACCTCACGGGATCTGCGGGCCACCGAAGTAGGCCTAAATACCCCAATAACAATTAGGCCCAATAAAAAAGGTCGTATTAAATTGCAAAACTCAAAATGTTCGAAGGAGCTTTTTGTACACCCTGTAAGTGGGTTTATTTCACCGCTGGACACGCAAACTATGCGGAAAGCTAACCTCATGGGGGCTACATTTTCAATCTGGTACAGTAATTTTAAATTTAAGTATGGTCTGATCAATCCGCCGAATAATTTTATTGATTAAAAATTCGCGTGATAGAAAAACAGAATTGCCAAATTTTATTAATGAATCGAAACTAATGTTATACTTTGACAGCAATTGCGAAATTTAATTTAACATGTCGTTTGGCATGACACTTATATTAAATTTCAATGAATTCACATGGAAAATAAACTATAAAACACATTCAATTGCAAAATTTAAACGTTTTTATATATACATATATATATATTTATTTATTTTAATTAAAACTGCTTATGCAATTTAAAAGTTTGGATAAGAGATAACGAGCAATTTTAAATTCCACATTTATTTTTTACTCTGAAAAATAAAAGAAATTTGGAAATGACATGTGAATACGTATTTTGCTCATACAGGTATACAGTATTTGTCAAGTAATCATTCACGTTCCCGACATGCAAGGTACTTCCTGGGTCGGCTATCCTCGATTGTGGTTTTTCATGGTTTCCCACAATTTCTCCAGGCGAATGCTGGGATAGTTCCTAAATTAAATCGGCCATGACCGTCTTCCTTTCCTATCCCATATCCTCCTCGTTAAGGTCCCAATTACGGAAAATATAATTTAATTGTAGTGTTGGGATCCATCACTAAGTATCCCCCCTGCCAAATGGTACTAATCTATACTGACTGCAGGGTAAAGAATTGAAATTGAAATACTTTTTGCACAAAATATTCACGTTTTCAGAATTCAACATTTTTTTGAATTTCAATGTTTTGGACATACAGTACTTGTATTCAACATACAGTATTTGTGCATATATATATATACAGAATATGTTTTTAAAGTGTTTACACACTTTTTCACAACCACGTTTAAATGACCGCCTATAACCTCATGCATTCAAAATTGCTTATATTGAAGAAATGTATTTCTAGAGTTCACATAAATTTTTAACTTGAATACTTAACTCCAGCTTATAAATTGTTCGACAATTAAAGTTATTTGTTCAAATATTATCATGATTTTTGCTAGTTTATACCAGTCCTATGAACATTCACAAAACGCGTTCGATTCCGCTTGGTTTAAATGCGTGAATCCATTTTGGCCCTTATATATCCAGCGTGTATAAATATAATTGGGACGTTTGTATACAATTATAGTTCATGTGCCCTTAATGGTTCATTTTCCTATAGCAACCGATTTGAAAAAGCATAATTAGGCCACTGTAAATAATGGTCTAAATTACAAAGGAAAAATCTTATAAACAAACAAGGAATGTTTATACAATTTTGATAAGTCAACTGCCAATGCACCCTGAGAGTCAAAATCAATATCTCACACAATTAAATATTATATATACGAACATGGACTGAAAAATCGATACTTATACCTGCATATACATCCTATGGTCGTTATTTTATGAGGATATTAGCTTATTCGTATATAGGAAACCACTCCCTTATACATTCATTTATTCCTTTACGTCGCGTCGTACTCGTATATATATAGCCTTTTAAGCAACAACAAAAAATACTTACAATCCAGTGTATGGTTCATAAAAGCGAGGATTTCAACACGCGACGTTAATTTATAAGATCAGATCTAAAGAATTAATGTTTTATGTGAAATTTTTCCTTTCTAAATTTGAAATTAATGCATTTGTGAGTAGAGAATAAGCGATTTGATGAGTAAAAATCATTATCCGTGCATGTAAAACAGCGAAGATAAGACTTTTTGTCATGCAGTTTATGTGTTATATTTTAAATTGCATTCGGTATAGCTCATTTGATGTTTTTAAAAGTTTTAAAATGCATATACAAATATATTTCAATAAGTTATGTCTATATATTCAACGTTTATATAAACGCTATACGCGTGTAACTAAACTTTCTTAAAACATGTGAACATCTTAAAATTATTTTGTTCATGATAAATGCTATATAAATTTCATGCATATGAAAATATTAAAAAGATAAATATTTGAGGGTCATGAAGTCGTGACTGCTCGACTATAACGATAATTTTCAATTTGTATTAAAACGCATTGTTCACATGTTTTAACTATGAAGATATGCATTATGTCAAACACGTGTATCGTTTAACATCTTAATATGTGATAATTTCTTGAAAATAACAGTTATTTGGAAAAGAGCGATAACACTTATACATGTATACTTGTATGTATGCCGTTTGCACGTGACTGTAATTTTGGTGAGCGAAACCTTTTTCGGGTCGTTCATTAATTCCGTGACCTTAATTATCAGACGTTCAATCTTATCTCGGATGTATTTATTTTATAAACATGATTTTTTATAAAGGAGATAACGCGGGTGTTCACCGAAGGGGGATTTCCCCATCAAGGAGCATGATCACAATTAAGGTGGTCATACAAAGGAATGCGCACTGGAGGACTTAAGGGTCATCTGTAATCAATCTTAAGAGAGAACCCCAAACAAACTATGACTTAAGGCCATGTATACCTTGTGCATTAAATTTAAATTATATACCTTTTGAAAATTCTATCTCTAACATTCTTTCAAGAAAACGTATAAATTATTGTTAATTAACGTGTCCTATCATTTTTAAACTTTATACGGCAATGAGAAAAAACCATGATATTTTAACACGAATTATATTAAATTTTATGCTTCATCCTTATACAAGCATATGTTTCCGACATTTCGAGGAAATAATATTTGAAAAACACGACAAAATGAATATTTGAATTAAAAACACGAGAAAATGAATTTCGGAAAAACGCGCGTGCGCACAATAATTTTAAAAACGTTTCTTCTACATGTATTCATTTTCATGTAAAAGAGCTCACTCGCGATTAGAAATAATTTTCATACAAATTTCGTATTTAATATATTGTAAATTTTTATCAAACGTTTCCATGTTATTTCAATTTAAATAATTTGCAATTTTGAAAATTTCATTTGCGCTGGATAAAAAATATTGTATAATAATGAAAGGTAATTAGGCAGAATTAATAATTCTTGCGTAACTTCATTTTAAGCATAACTTATGTATATTAATAATTTGTAAAACACGTGCAAACACGATCATTAAATAATGTATGTCATTAAATCGGCAATGCCATTTCACGAGGGTTATTTAGGTGCCATGGCCAACAAACTGTTATAAGAACATATGCCTTAAAGCCGATGATGGGCTTAGGGGATCCATATGAGACACCCATCAAAGAAGGTCCTTTTTATCATCGATGAAAGGGGGCAGCACAAATGGAAAACTCGCCATTCGAACAAAAGCCTCGGTGGGGGACGCGCATAAAACACCCTGAATCAATTCGATTAATTAGCCAACCACCTGTAAATCCCCGCATTAATACATTTTCCTCCTTAATGCAACGATCACGTGTACGTATGACGTAATCGCATTAAAGGAGTTATAGAAGCCTCCGTCGCCTAAAATCCAATTAAATCGGGGCTTTTTAATTGTTTTTTCGCGCTTAGTGCGCGTAAGCCCTAAGCGTTAAGTACGCATGCTTGCTTTGGATCAATTCGCTTATAGGCTAATGTCCTAATCCTTAATGCTAAATGTGTTTTCTGCATGCGCATTTAGGCCTACAGATGTTGCACCTAGAAGGGTACAAATATCGAATGTCTAAACCCCCGATAATTTAAATTATGGCACCAAACTCGCCGAAACCAAAGTACGACTTGTATAGCGTCAATTTTTTATTTAGAAAAACAAATACATGTATAAGAAGTCAAGTGCAATGCAAAGCTCTGAAGACCTACATGTATACCAACAATATAGTCATACTTTCTAAAGATGCAAGGTCAAAACTTCGAGTGAAAATATTTTCCATTTTGAATTTCATCAGAGAAAAATTGTGTGATACCAAGATAAGAAATTATTTTCATGAAATTTTTTATTGGTATATTTTCGTGAAGCAAAATTAATTAAGATAGCCCCATTGGCAATTTCCAAAAACGGTCCTTATTATAGGTAAAAATTTATATCTGGCCCATATATTGTTTTTCAATATCGAACGAGAAAGATGAGCGATGTTTTGTTAAAAAAATTTGCAAGTCTTCATCGTGCATTGTTTGCTATTTTTTTTCGAAAATAAATAAGATTTTTATATATAATTGTATTTCGTATGTTATATACATAGACAAGTAAATCACGTGTTTTAACGTTCATAACCTATACATTTCACACATTTACCGCAATGCATGCATTATACTGCATGTATATTCTGTATAGATTTGTATATACGCAGAAAATTAATTACTGGTATAATTTAAACTAAAATCGTGAAAATTAAACTTCTGAAACACAACATGTTCAGGTAATCTGTTTACCAAATCAATGCCTTGCAAGACATGCATGCAAGAGTTAATTTCGCATGAAACTCTAAATAACCACCATTTTTGCCATTCAGAGGTTGTTGATCCGTATGGTTTTTCACACCATTTTTACTCGTAAAATAATTTTGTGTGCAATTTTCCTTGGGAGGGAGGTGGATTGAGGCAATTAAGTCCCTCGAATGGAGCCTTAAAATCCCGAGGGGGGGCTCTGGTATTGACACCCCCGATCAAAGGGCCTATTGATCCCCCTGCGTGTTAATGCTTCATGTAATAGATTAAGTCACATGTCCACTTCGAGGGGGTTTAAGGGTGGGGGGGGGAAGGAGACCATTTTTTTCGCCCCTCTCTACGAATATACGAAGCATAAGCTCCGATTTCCGATATATACATTGCGTTATGAATTATTCATGAAATTTCATCTGATTAAATTACAATGCGGAGCGGCAATATTGTTTCTGTCATCGTCGTTTTATAAGCTCATATAAATAGAAATTAAAGCGAGAAGATCAAGGGGGATACGAAAGATATTTTGGTCAACCGTACCGCCCGAATTTCCATTATTATTATACAAGGTCCTTTTGCCGATAAATTTCGGCTCCAGTTGCCATTTAGGAAATTTAAAACCATGACCAAAAATCGACATTTCGATCTATGAAATTTCTGCTTGCATGCTTAAATTTAAACATGCCATGGAAACTCGATATATATACTGTATATAGCCTACAGCAAGCGATAATATAATGAACACACACGAGTATATTTGTTATTATAAAATTATATATGCATTTGGAGGAAAATATATCCATTTCCAATTATTGTATACTGTATACATTGTTGGCGAAACACTAATTTTGCATTAGGAAAATTTATTGCCTTATGAATTTTCGTTTTTAGAGAATTAAAAATGCATTTTTGCAAAATTTATGTGGTTATATAATGCCCATTTCTATATACACTGTATACTTATTTTTGGTGAAACTGCATATAAAGTTCAATATGATAAAGAATTTTTATCCGAATTTACGGAAAATTCTACATTCTTTGTTTCTATATATAGAGAGCATATTTTTGTCGATAACATACAAGTATAGGCTATATATATATAAACGTGCAAAATTATTCATGCAAAATTTGGAAAAAACTCCGCAAAACCTGCATGTTGTTTTGCTAAAATACAGTATAATGAAAATAAAGTGAAAATTCTAAATTGCATTTTTGACGAAACTGCAAACATGATGTGGCCATAGAATTGCATATAGCATACATGCACTCCTGATCGCTTAATCTTTTCATAACATTTGGTAAAATGTTATGCAGGTTCTAATATACTGCATGCATAAATGAATGTGGTATGGTGTCACCCCTAATTCAGAGAACTTTTGCGCCTACATGTATTACGGTTAAATGAGATTTTCTCACTGTTGCGTAGCGCCATCTGTTGCAACCATATAGCACTATCGTTATTGCGAGCATTCACACGCTACATTTGGAAATACATGGGAATTAAAGCTCATATAAATTCAAGAAAATGGACGAAAATTCCTAAAAAAAAAAAAAAAATTCGCGGGAAAAACATGTTTTAATTATGATTGATCGCACGCACATTTTTTGATCTTCAAAAGGATCGAGATGCGTGCATTTAAAAAGCGGCGAAATTAAATTATTATTTAAATAAATTGCTTAAATGGCTGGGTGTCATGTAAGTGATAAGCGTGAAGTTTCTGCTAAATTTAATGAGCTTTAATTGGAATTATTTATATGGCGATTAAAATCTAAAGAATATACGTACATGTACATGAGCTGCATGCGTGTCCGCAGCTTTGCGATTTTTGGCATACATTAGTATGAAAATACACGGAGTTGCACCGAACTCCGACAATAATTTAATCAGCCATTAAACCAATTTTAAAACTTCTAAAATGCATGTTCAGTCAACTCAAACTCATTTAATCGACGTTTTGCATGTAGACATAGATTATGCAATATTGATTTCTTACAAAATGTATCCATGTATATTATAATGGCCATTAAGTCTCATCACCTCAAAGGACTAATAACTTCTCAATTACATTTGACGATTCATTAAAAATGATTTAATCATGCCTCGGATTGATTATTCTACACACACCTTCATAATTTAAGATTTCGTTAATCGCCAGCAAATTCTCGTGTAATTTTGTTTTAGAAAATTAACCTTTAACGTCCATTTATATACTCGAGTTCAAAAGCTATAGATAACTTTCACGAGCAGACGACAATCAGATGACGCGGTCTTGCCCCGCCTAGATCAGACTTAGTGGAGCACATCAAGCATAAGGTGTTAAAAGTATACAGTTACAAAAATGATTGCCTTTGCTATAGATAAATTGCACGTGCAGGCAGCAGGCGCATTCGCGAAATATATCATTTTGCATTATTCTTTTTATTTAATTATTTATTTAGAAATAAACGAGGAAATTCACACAATTTTTTGATTTGAAGCGGAAAGACAGCATCAAAATATTTACTTTCGGATAAAAATTATTCATGGGTATACGTGATATAGTATATCTAATGGGACATTTTCTTAGTTTTTAAAATGTTGGTCCTTATTATATAGCACCAAGATTCTCAGATTTATGTGCACCAAAACACTCCCAAAATGTAAATCAAGTCATATTAGCCACGCCCGCGAGCTGCGTGACGTCACATGCAAGTTATCTATAAGTATACTGTATACTTGTGAATATTGGGCATGCTTAGCTTTTGGACATGAGTGCATACTCGAATTACCTGGAGTTTGAAGTAATCGGGGCATCGCAAAACGTCAAAAACATGATACTGATAGACTGGCATAGTACTATCGTGCACTGTTAATGATCAAATTTGTTTAACTTTTTTCGTCAAAGCAATGTAAAACATGTGTTTCTGTCCATTTCCCAGTTAAGGTTTAATAAAATAAATAAAATGTTAAAAAAATATCAGTAAAAAATAAACATTTAATTTTCTTGCAACGTTGTTCCAAGATTGTTCCCAAAATGTAGCCTAATAATCGATGATTATAGACCAACATAAAGCAGAGATAAGAAAACGGATTAAGATAAATCCAGCTTTATATAGCCCTTCTTTGCATGCACTCGCATGAGTTTGGCATAACTCGCCCAATTAACACATTAAATAAACACGAGTAATCGACGATTAAATCGATGACCTAATTGCCACAAACGCATTGCAAGAAAATCGTTTTATCAGGGCAACAAATCTTAATCCACGATTAGGCTTTCTATATACTGACAACATGTTGCGGGTAATAAATGTCACGAAACTCGGAAGAAATATGAGCTATACACGGGGGGAAAGAGAAAATCCCTCATTAAAGTTCGTGTGCATGCATGGGAAGAGAATCATATGCATGGACCCTCCATAAATTACATTCCAGTTACAGCGACTTAAGTCGGTTTGCATTAACTCCAATAAGTTTATAATCTGCGATTCACTGTTTTATTTGTTCATGGAAACAATCACCGACTCGGCTATTAAAGCTTGGTACAACTGACTATATGCATGCATAGATAAACAGTTCAGGTCTTATTGTGTATATACGGTGTGCTAATAAAACAAGTTCTGAAAAACATTACACATTTTCGTTCATTAAATTGTTTACACAAGCTTAACAATCCATTAAATTTGAGTATTTAACCGCTAATTTACCTTATCTGAATTTGTTGCAAGCCTATAGTTATAATGATAAATAAGAGTTTAATCATTTTCGAGCAAGAGAACTTTGGATGCTTCGCTCGCCATGTTGGCTATATGCGTGGAGCTTATGTTTCTGGGACATAAATGTATACGTGCGTGTGGCATGTATGATCTCTAACAACAAAAACTACCATTATTTTCATGCACATGCAATATTACCAAACCTTGATACAAAGCGTCGAGATAATCAAACATGATTTGTCGCGTGCACTCACACACATGCATGGCACAACGCATGGAGCCCTCCATGCATGCATGCACGAGGAGATGCATTTAAGACCATATGATAAGTTACCGAAAGTTCTTATTTTCACGCAAATTATTTCAGCACAGAACTCGGACCACCATAACGACACATGACACATGGTTTCCTGAAAACTGATCTCTCAATATAGTAACACGTCCTAAAGGTTTTCATGAACCATGACATTGCCAGAGCATGATAATAACCACGTGTTTTTGTTCACTCTATAAGTATAGTCAAATAAATAACTGTTAGCATTATCGAATATACTGTATATCTGCATGTATTCTCGACATAACTATATAAAACCAGAATGTTGGCACCATGCACATTTTCCAAAAAATTTCAAAGTCGCCAAAAAAGCAAGTGTATATATTTCGAAAATCATGATATTATGCAATATTCTTCAGTAAGCATCTTTATAAATTTAGCACCATTTCCAACACATCTTCCATTTATTCCCTCTATCAAGATATTAATTCCAAATAATTTCCCATGCACATTTTTTTCTCGTATACGTAGCATCAGTTCAAGTCGTTCAAGCAATTTTTAAAGGTCTTCAATGACCATGGCACTTATCATCATCAGATATGCACGTCATTCCCCCTCATATCCAAACAAACATCCAAAATACACCATGCACGAAAAGTAACATCCTGTAGTCTGTACTTTTTTCACTTCCTGGGCACCATAATTTAGGCCCTTCTTCATGTTTTTCAAGCACTTTCTCAAGGTTCCCAAAGTTCACGGCACTTCCATCATCCATCATCCAACAAGAATGTATTTTCCTCAGCATCCAGAGAAACGTTCTCATCATCACGAGTAATCCAGTCGCGATAAAATGACCATGCATGGGGCGCGCAACTTAGTGACATCCGGACAGGTCAAGACGGTGGCGAAAGTCGCGTGCACGTCCACGGACGACGCTCAACTCCGTGCAAGTGTGGACGCTGAGCGCCACCGAGTCCGTCTTTTATATCAAATAAAGTTCATGGAAATACATATATGAAAGCAGCCTGCAACGAATAAACGGTCCAAAAAGAAGAAGAAGAAAAGAGTCATCTGGGGATATTGGGTCTTAAGAAATGCGCTTTTTCCCTTTTCTAAATAACTGGACATATACAAATACGCACGCATGCAGTAGGAACGCCATAATGGCGCTGGGCACAATTCCGCTTCCTTTTATAAATAGTCCCTTTTCTGCACAATGCCTCGGCGAGAAGGCCTTAAAACGAGGAGAGAAAAGGCCTCTTAACGCGTTACGGCGCTCCGGCTTTATTCAGTAGGCGCATAGGCGCGCACAGTGGACAAAAAAGGAGAAAAAACCAAAATGGCGGATGCATGCGGGGATAAAAATTGATTGTGCGAGGACAAAAAAATGGCTTTCTTTGGTTTTTGAGTGCATCGTTTCTGCTGCTGAATTGGCCATGTGTCTCGGAAGAAGCAGTAGTTTTGTGCGAGGGTGTTTTGTCCCACGGACGAAGCGCCATTATGGTCGTCCGTTCTGTTGCACAATGGTCATCTTACGCCTCCGACGTAAGCTAATCTAGAGGTCCCTCGCGTCAGGCCAACCTACTTCGCCCTGATCAATCGGGCCATTGTCCGTCCTCGTGAGGGAGGCTCGAGGGGAGGGAACAGGGTAGATGATCGAAACAAAATGGTGGACAAGCACCAAAAGAGGGCGTAGCTACTAGTTTGTGACGTAAATAACATGGCGGATGTTATGGATGGCTGAAGATCGAAAAAAAAATGGCGGCTGCAGATATGAAAAAACTAATACTGTACAAGCAAAATTGCAAAGCCGGGTATGGTGATTGATCAAAACAAAATGGCGGCCAATGGGATACAGTATATGGAGACCAGTGGCGAGATAGTACAAAAATTGTTTGGCAACCATCAAATGCATACTGGCTTTGAAGTATGCAGTAGATTATGTAAATAAGATGGGAGTCTAATGGTCGCATATCGGTGTATAGCCTACTTATTGTCATAAGGCCAATTCAGTTTGACGTGCTGAAGAAAAACTTCGATCGTTGTTTTCGTTTAATTGTGCTAGATGGCGGTACATTAAGTTTCAATATAGCAATGGACCATTATGGTAGCCTACAAAGCTTCTATTTTAACAAACTACACCTTTAATTTGAACTTTTGTGAACACAAGGATAAATTTGCACTATTAAAAGATCTATGGGGAAAAACGTTGCGCTATATACGGAACAAACATGTTTGCGTCGTGTAAAACTGTACCGGAAGCTGCCTGACAACACGATTAATATGCAAAAGGACCTCTCTAGCACATTAGCAAAAAAACCAGCCTACGTTGGCATCGTAGGGACCATCGAAGAAAAACTACTTCCCTTAATTTTCATGGAAAAATAAACTAGAGATATTGAGTTTGAACCAATAAGAACTTTAGCATGCAACAACAAAAAATTAACTTAACGGGAAATATATATAGTTATGAAGAAATAGCTCTTATACATGTACCGTAAATTTATACTTCTGAAAGAAAATGCAGCATTCGGAAAGTGACACTCGCAAATTATGTTTTTCAAAATTAAACTGGATTCCTGGGAAGTGTCATTTTCGTGAATTTCGAACAAAATTTCCAGATATTTTTCAATAAAATCCAAGCTGGTGGCACGAGAAAAATTGAAATGGCGTATAATGATGCTGTCACGTTGAAGCCAGAAGTTAAAATAAAACTTAATAAATCTTGGGTTAGTAGCCCATGATCTTGGGATGATTCACAAAGCAAAAATTAGCATTATCGCCAATTAACTTTGAACTCAATTATTAATACACAAGACTGACTATAAATACGTTATAACCGCGAAAATTAAGTCTGGATATTACTGTTGAAATTGTTCCAATCATGGCACGATATAAAAATTAGCGTAACCGTCAGGAATAATAATTACTGGAAGGAGTCGGATTTTAGTGGATTAATTTTCACAGTTTAATCGAAAACTAAACTTAGCCGAGTTTAATGCAACTCATGAGCAAATTCTCTATAGATTTTCAGTCATAATCACGTTAGAAGTTTATAGTTATTGACAAGTGCTATATAATAAAGTTAAATGAGTTTGGCAATGAATGATCGGGTCAGTGGTCAGGGCAAGAACTGTCCAGCGATGACGTCTAAGGTCCAGCGTCTTAATAAACAAAACTGACCGGAAGAGCTTTGATGGGCAAAGAAAGACCAGCAATGACAAGATAGGCGACCACGACAAGCTGTCAACGAATTAAGTTGTCCATGCAGTGTCCAGTTCAGTGGACGATATAGTGCTCACTGGACACAATTTGTGTACCTCTTTATATCAGCCTTCAAGTTAGCGTTGATATTGGCATGAATTAAGAAAGACATTCTAAAAGAAGTAAACTTTGGGGAAAAAAAAAAGAAGTTCGGGCATCCTTCTGGAAAAATCAGCCGGGCTTTACATAATCCACAACCATTTATTTGATTTGGTTGTGGATTATTTCAAGTCTTGCTGATTTTTCCTGTTTATGACAACCACTTGAATATATAGAGAGACTTTAATTTGGCATCCTTCTGCCAAGCATTGTAACAGCAAGTTTTTAATGTATAGTTACCGTTCGGCAACATTGAAATCTCATCGAAAAGTTTCAAAATGAAAATTCCCTTTTCTTTCATCTGAAAAATGTTGGCATTTAAGAAACGATTTTGCTTCCAGTGGTAAATCCATTGATGACAAATGACATCGTCACCTTTTGATGAGGATGTAGCATTTTGGAATGCTCGCACCTTCGATGAGATCAATGAAATACGACATTTTTTACAGATGCTTCATTATATTTATAATTTACTGTAGATGCACATGAGCCTCTTTTGGTCAAATCGTTCAATACAAATTCACCAGTCAACTATAGTTTTCGCTATAGTTGAGGACGAGGTGACGTTCTTCAACACTCACAAAACGCACCGAGCACTGAATTTTGCGATGAATTGGACGATTTAAAAAAAAACTGACGAGAAAAGGCTCGTGATCGCCATTTTTGCAATCGTGTGTGCCATATGCAATCAAAACTTGCCTTTTTGCTAGGTCATATTGAGGGATCAGCTCTTGTTCCATATGACAAGAATAGGGAGACGCAGTAAGCAGACGTCTTATTCAGAAGTCGGGCGATTGCGTGATTTCACAGAAGCTTTGCGGAGTTACGGCATCACGTGACGTCGTCAAGCGAGTAGAGCCCAGATTTCGCTCCAGAACCGGATGTGGGTTCCGTACGTAGATGCCACGGTGCCACCATCCTCGTGCCGAGTCGTGATACAAGGTATCGGCTCCAGAACCACGCTCGGGTGAAACCGGAAGTATATCGTGCGTGCAAACTTTCACCAACTTCGCCCAAAGACGTGGCCATCAGATGACGCCAAGCGTCGTCGCACCAAAGTCGGACGAAATCCGGATGCAGATTTCGCTCCTTAAAACAAGACGGGTCGAAGACGCACATGCAATACTGTGCCAGACGCGGCTCCCGCCCGAAGATTCCGTCATGTCGTGACGTCATCGAGTGATCCGCCTCAAAGTCGGATGACAACCGGATGTCGAGTTGAATCCAGAACCGGATTAAGATTCCACGCGCCTGCTGGAGTTTAGCAGCACGTGGCTAGTTAACATTCCACCACCACGTGACGTCATCCCGCCAGTTGGACAAAAACCGGACGTAGGCTGCTCCAGAACCGGAAGCTGCTTCTGCCCCGAAGATTCCCGCCACCATCACGTGACGTCGTGCCAAGGCGGGCAGCAGCAAGCATCATTCACATGCACTCGAAACCGGAAGATGGAATAATCCCGCCATTTTCATCGCGATGCACCACGGGTTTCACCGTGCAGATTTCACTCCCGAATTCCAGAATGGAGATCCATCGCGGGTTATAATCTCGGTCCGCGCGCTTGTTGCACTTCTAAAAACGGGAGCGCCGTGGCTTGTTGCGGCGCAAAACGGCGCATAAATGGCAGCGAGACTCGGTTTCAGAAATGTATTATTCAAGGAGAGAGCTATAGAGATGCAGCAACGCACACACACACATTTCGTTTTGAAAAGGCACGTTGGAGGCCTTTTTCTCTTCGACGACAAAAGGCCGCCATTGTGCGTGTTTTTAAATGGCCGCAACAATTAACCGACATTTACAGTGGCGTTTTGTCAATGGATAGACATTGGCGAAAGGCGAATGCCATTCAGATTGAAGATGAGATAATATCGCCCAGTTTTTCAACACCCCATTTTCGTATAGTGTTTGCCATTAAAAGCGCCACCCCATTGGCAACGTAGTTAGGATTACAAATACACGCTAATGATCGCGACAACACTGGCTTTTCCATACCAAAAATCCTTTTGTTTCATCTTGCCCCAACTCCCCTTCACCCCCCCCCTTTTTCTTTTTTCCCCCCCAAAGTTTCTTTTCAATTCTTCTCGTTGTCACGACTGCGAGGGAGGAAGAGGAGGAGGAGGAAGGCTTCTTTTCACAATGAGAATACATTTTATTTGTTTCATCCCATTTTATTATTTGTTAGAAACTTTCCTTTCTGTCCGCTGTTGTCCCTCTTTTCTTTTTTTTTTTTTAATTTTCCCCATCAGCAGAAACGCGTACACACACAGCTGCCGTATATAATGGACACTAAGACAGGTTGCGTGTTATTGTGTTTTGTGAGCCGGTGGGGGGAGTGGGAGGGTGGGGTAATGATGGGAAATGACACTGTATACACATCGCCAAACATTATTGCGGGGGTCGTCCAGAAATGACGCGATCCCATACATATCTTCCATCGAGAATCCAACACGAGAATCTTTCGATCTATTGAGCGATACTTGATCATGGATCATTCGTGGCCATGGAACAACGACTACGTCTACGAAGTAACGAAACGTAACCACGACATTCGTAAAATAACTTTTCTGTGGTCTCCTATGTGGTCTCCTATATACATGTACATGTTTGTGATGGCGTTTCATGTGCACGAACTCAATTTTTAGACAAGATGGCCGCCTCCATAAGCTGTTCGATGCTGATGAATCAGAAACTCAATTTCCTATAAATTTTAGTAAAAGCGCTGTTGTCTCGTTGGTCCATTTTGTATACATGTGCTTCAACTAGCCAATCGCATGAAATGGATTCACACGACTGTTAACTTCGTCGGTATCAACTATTGAGACCAAATCAGTTTGAGTGAATGAATTTTTTTTCTCTCACTTTTCTGGTGGCGCCCTCTGTACAGAGCGAGTGAGGCACGTAGTTAGTGCGCATTTGGAATCCCTAATGACTATTATTGACGAAAAGTCGCATTGTTAAGCCCACTATTTGCGAATGGATCAAACAATGGGATTCCTCTAGATGTTTCCCCTCACAAACATGTAATCACATTGGCTTAGAGTTCGTCTCCAGTGTACAATAGTAGCGAAAAAAGAAAAAAAAAATGGAAGAAAAAAAACAGATTGTGTGTACGGGATTGACAAGGAACGAATGAAAGAATGGAGAACCGGAAGTGCTAATGGATGGTGGAAATCCAAGCAAATTTCATCTCGCAAATTGAATTTGGACGAGAAGCGGAATGGTTTTACATCGGAAAACACGTCACTTTCGTGTAAGTTCGAAGATAATCTGCATATCGGGCTTTTGAAAAACTGCGGAATAGAGGGCGCCACCGTTGAGGATATAATCGAAAATCCACTTTGGCGCGTATCCGTTGCAGAAATTTTTTGGTTTACCTGGCGAAGTACGCGTCCTGGCATGTATATGTATACATCTTACATGTAGAATATCCGAATTAACATGCCTTCATGGAAACGTGTCACAGGGCTCCCCCAGAAATTTCATTTTCAACTTCCCTTGACTTTTCCAAGTTTTAAAAAAAGTCCCTGACCAATGGCAATATCAAAAATTGGCATATTTTTTTGAAAAATTTACTAATGACAATTTTGAAAATTAACATAGAAAAATTTAAAAAAAAATAATAAAAAAAGTTTGCACGAAAAAGTTTTGAAAATTTGAACTCGGAAAATGTTGGAAAATTTGCACATTTGTACTCGAAACCTCCTGGATAATTTTGCACATTTGTGCTCGGAAATCGTGGGAAATTTTGTAATTTTGTCTTCTGAAAACGTGGGAAATTTTGAAATTTTGTCCTCGGATAACATGGAAAATTTTAAAAATTTGTACTCGGAAAATGAGCCTTGAGCTACCCATGTAGAAGCATTAATTTTGGATCGAAACAACATGACTACGTTGAATTTCCCTGACTGTTTCAAAATAAGCCATTCTTCCCTGACTTTTCCAGACATTTTCAAGTTCGCTGGCTTTTCCAGGTTTTCCAGGTCTGGGGGTACCCTGCATGTGTCAGCATGTAACGTGTTTTTTGACATAAGGGAAAAACGCCATAAAATATCGTTTTTAAGAAGTTTACTTACATGGTTGACTGTTAGTGTTATTTTAATGACCTGTCCATTCCTTTTCATATTTTGTGAATAAACTTTGATTTAATATATACAGTAAATCCTGAAGAAGTGACCACCTTTGAATGGTGACCACCTGTTTATATTGACCACTTTTTAGTGTATTGTTTTTTCTAGTGTAGGCCTACATTTCCTGCATAAAAATTCTCTGTATAGTGACCAGTGACCACCTGTCTATTATGTACAGTGACCAGTGTGTGTTGTCTTTTTTGCAATTTTTACATTGTCAATATACCTTATAAAGTGACCAGATAACAGATGATCCACATTACATCTTTCTTCAACCCATGAACATGATGATTCTGTACTTTTTTGGTTTTGTTTTTGTACTACATTTATTACAGTCTACTTGTATAAGTACAGTGTACAGTTAATTATTGTAATGTAATTCACGCATTCATTGTATAGTGACCACCTGTGTACAGTGCCCAACTTTGCATTTTTTTTGGTGGTCACTCTTAACAGGTTTTACTGAATACGAGCTCGTATTCGCATCAAACATTTGCAATGAAATTGTCAAGTACAATGTACATGTACTACGTATAGTTTTGGTATCGTTGACATTTTTTTTTTACAGCTGGGGTAACTTTCGCAAAAAAAAATAACTTTTCCAAAGAAAGTTCTCAAAGCAATGAAACCTGGGTATTAGCATTCGGCAGGTGAACGGATGCGGGCCAGACTTTGAAACTCATCATTAAACCCGACCCTCATGCGTTACGAGAAACATCCTGTATTCCAACCGGGACCTTTAATGTCATGGATTATCCAGTACACGTACCGATAATCGCCTTATTTGCGATAAATCCGTTTAGCAATTTAACCGAGGTACCCGTGTTCTCTTCTCGGTTCGAGTGATGCACGTTGGGGGATCAAACACCGTTAAATTTACCCCATTTGTGAGAGGCAATTGAGGGGGAAAAACCATGGATTGTTCTGAATAGTTTTTGCCATCTACATGTTGATTCTAGAACGATTCACGCAATAGATGCCATGCAAAAAAATGATCGAAAATTATGTAATTATATGCATGTAATTTAAAATTCGTCTAATTACATGTGTGTACAGTATAGCTCCTGATGAAGGTTGAGAAGCCGAAACGACGTTGAGCAATAAAAACGAAATTTGGTAGTGTACAGGTACAAGTATCTCAAATTGCCTCTAGTTCAGTAAACTACACTAGTTCGCTAGTTTGATATTTTGTGAACTTGAATTATATTTATATCCCGTTTATAATCCTTATCATAGCTTCAATAGGTGACAAGAAGTTTGTGAAGTTCTTGTTACTTTACGTACATAAAAATATGTAAAATGGGAGAATGTTTAAATTGTGGGAAATGGAACAAGGTTTAAAATATGTAAAATGGAACGATATTTAAAATATGTAACACGAAACAATATTTAAAAAATGTCAAATGGAAAAATATTTAAAATATGTAAAATGGAACGATACTTAAAATTTGTTAAATGGAATGATATTTAAAATTTTTGTTACTTTACGAACATAAAAAAAATATGTAAAATGAAAGATTGTTTAAAATATGTAAAATGGAACGATATTTAAACTATGTAAAATGGATCAATATGTAAATATTTAAAATGGAGCAATATGTAAATATTGAAAACGAAAAAATATGTTAAAAATGGAGCAATATGTAAATATTTAATATGGAGCAATATGTAAATATTGAAAACGGAAAAATGTAAAAAATTAAAAATGGAGCAATATGTAAATATGTAAAATGGAGCAATATGTAAATATTTTTAATGGAACAATATGTAAAATGGAGTCATAATTTTTCTGTTCAAATTTTCCACAAATAGATGAGTAAATACATTTGTTCAGACGACCATTAAGTGATTAAGGGATGGATTTAGATCTGTCTAAATGTATACATGTCCCAGGACATTTTCTAAATGCTTTTTAACATTTCTAAAGAAATATGACATTATGATAATTAAAATATCTATTAACGTTTAATTTGGATGCATTTGCACAAAGTGTTTAATTGGTGAATATTTAGAAATGTACTTACATGTAACTATATGTGATTTTATGCACATTTCCATATTAGAAAAGATTCAGAATGTATAGAAAACCGACAGCGAGTAGAAATTTGCATTAGTCCAAAATGTGTTTACATGTACACTGTACATGTATTTGATTCAAACACAAACGCTCGTACATGTATCAAACTAAATGCATTTTAATATATTACACGATACAAAAATGCATGTGATAATATTTTTTTTTTAAAAAAAATATGTTATGTATGTGGACAAGCTTTAACATGATACATGTATACTGCAAATATTTACATGTAATTTGGAATATAACCGGTGTCTGATTCTTAGCATCAAATATATGAGCCGCACAAGTTTCTCAACGTTTTTACCGTATTTGTGTAAATGGCGTTATTTATCAAGACTAAAATAATGAATTCGGCTAACGTGTGGCACGACTCGCAAGTTCTGCCAGCTGCCATCTTGGACAGGTGAGGTGCTCAACAGTTGTGTTCTTGGCATCATTAGGAATAAAGCAAATGTATGACATCAGTTTTGGTAACATCTGAAAAGTCTGCTGCTGTGCAGAAAACAGGTATCATCTGATACGAACATAAATCCTGGATAAAAATGGAAATTCGCAACAAAAAAAGTCAGCTGGGGTGAAACCGCAGACAAAATGCGACCCCCACAGCAGAGAGGGTCTGTTTAAAGTCCATTAAAACGCTTGACCAACTCGAAATTGTAAGTCTGATTAAAACTTATAATAAAGGCCCAGCGTAATTTATTCCAGACATAATTATTTCGACATTTTTTTTTATCTGACCTCAGTGATAATAGGTGGAGGATGCGAGATAATCTGCCCAGACCAAGATGGCGGCTAAAATAATTGCAAGTCGATATCGTATGATGTATATTTTATGGGAATTTTATCATGGTCGGATTTTTTTTTCACTCTTAATTTTAGCGTCTTCAACATCAGTGGATAAATTAGAAACTCCAATATAATGAAATTGCATGAATAATCTGTGAAGGCTGTTTTAGGTGTAGAATTTAACATTTACAAAAAAAAAAATAGTATATCAAAATGGAAAATAGTTATACAGCAATCGGAAATTGCCATTAAAAAAAAAAAATCCCACCTTGCGTTAATTTTAAATTTGCGAAAAATCTAATTTTGTTAAATTTCCAAAAGCGCCACCAAGGGACCAGTTCATGCAAAGTGTTTTCATTAAAGTGCAATGCTCACGGAGAATCTCAGCAAATCTCACAGAGAAAGAAGGGTACATCCACCTAAATAAATTTTATATTTATTTATTTCAAAAGGGGTACTCAGACAGAAGTACTTTTGGCACACATGACTGCCAAACATGACATTCGGAAGCTAATGTTTGAGTACCACTAGTATAGTCTTTAAAATTAATTTTACATACTGTGTAATTTTCTCTAAATCTAAGTTTTTTATAATTGTGACTTACTGAAAGACTACATCAAATGACATACTGTACTCCTGAAGCTGATGGACAAGTTGTTGGAGTGTTGTCATTGAAGTGTTCTGGTAAAGAACACTAGCTGTCATTAAAGGTTGTTACTAGGTATTACAGACATATCTTTATATTTATTTAACTTTAATTAAAGATAAATTTGAAAAAAGTCCTAAACCGGATGTGCAAATGTTCGCGCGACATTAAACATTTTCTTAAAATTTCCACACAGCGGAAATTGATTCTGAGATGATCTTAATATGATTGTCTTATGAGAGAATGATTGTTTGTTCATACCAGCATCTGAATTCCACATAGTATAGAAAACAATCATCCCAAACAATTTCCGATTGGCAATGTTATCACTCAAGTCAGTCCTGTTACATATCCTTTCTATAAAATCATTCAGTAATCGACGTGAGTCACGTGATTCATTGATGCCTTAAAATTACTGTATAACTACAGTCTCATGCATAGAGATTGTTTTGTTTTTTTGTTTTATTTGGATCGAAAAATTGTTCCAGCTTTGGTCATTCTGATGAAAATTGATGGCAACTTACTTGATCATATGGTCAACGAATTGGTTGCTGACCAGGAAACTTAAAAAGCTCTGAATGTTGTTCATTCCCAGAGTTGCCGGGGAAGAACTAGTTTGCTGGTTTTATTTAGTAGGTGGTTTATTTAAACGAGGTGACGGCCATTTTGCACGCAACAGAAAGGTTTAAAGAGAAATAAATGGTGTTTTTTTTCTACTATTCTGTTTATTTTTTTATCCACTTGGCATGAGAGGGTTTCCAATCCAGTTTCGCCGCAGTATTCCCAAATTTATTAGGCACGTCAGGTTTACTGGAGGTAACTCATGAACGAAGTCTACTTTGCCACCACCTACCCAAGCACCCAAAGAAGTAAATTTAAACCCCTTCAAACCACTCACACCCTTCCCAGAGCCCCCTCTTCATCCCCCGCGTTGACCATTTCTGTCAACCCCGTCTGCGCCGAACAAACATCACCAAAGTGTTGATTTTCAAAACATCCAACATCCGAGGGGGTCCTTGGATGATGAGTGAAATGGGATGGCCAGTGCAACTGCAGAGGCCAATGCCTCGCGTGGGGTGCCCTTTGTTTATTTATCTATCTTTTCATGGAATCTAGTTTATAACAAAATGCATCATCGTAAACAGCATTGTCTGTATGGTTGAACGTGGATGCATTTCCGTTAACTTTGCAAAATTACCGTCGGTTGAGGACGCCATCCGGTGGTTTTACGACGTTGTTATCCGACATAACTGTGGCATGTGACATGTCTAATTGAAGCTGACAGTCCCCTGATTGGCTTGGTGTGGTTCATTTCTCGATCCGGAATTACCCAGGCTTTAAAATGGGTTTTATAAGTTTTACATTTTCAGTTTAGTTTTTGATTGCGTTTGTATGCTTTACATTTGATACCCTGGTGATGGGATTGCAAAAGAGACATTAAAAGAGGAACGCTACAGTAACACTGAAAATCACTATATTCCAGGGATAGTTATGAAAACAAAAAAAAAACCTGTTTGAACAGTTATGAAGATGAAATCACTATGATTTTAGACTCATAGAAACGTTATTTCCTTGTACTAAGGCGGGTTTCGGTTCTCCAGGTTGCATTTGTGTTTCCACACCATGAATAACTCATGATCCGTTTGGTTGCACAAGTTCCAAAATCAAATTCGATATCTTGGGTAGTCATCTTGATATGTAAAATGCTATAAATAATAAGTAGGTCTGTCCTACTGCTGTTTTATTGAGATAATATGGAAAATAGGCTGGTCATGTGAGGTACATGTACAGTATCTGTTTACACTTTACAGCATGTGAATCATATTGGCATAGACATCTTTTAAGGGAACATTATTAAGAGATACTGATATTTTGTCTGAAGCTTGTTTCATTTTTGCATACTACGGGTAACTTGAGTAGAGTTTTATTTAGGATGTTTTCCTTGTTTTTTTTTAATAAATACTTTTCTTTGAATTTTTAAAAAATTCGAAGAAACAAGAAGGTCAGAATAAGAAGAGCAAAGGTAATTTTACTCAGTACCAACTGTTGACACTGTGGACACACTAGGGCACATTGGATGATTGGATTTGGATCGAATTTGAAACCGTCCTTGAGGCCAAACCCAAAGCACAAAGTTCAGGCCTCACATCGATGTCAACTCGCAAACGTCCTTAAAAGTCCTGAATTAAGGTCGAGAACACAGTGAATGCTTATTGCAGGCGCTCACCACTCGGCGTACACTAGCTCCACCAAG
The DNA here is from genome assembly GCA_034697705.1 of Ommatoiulus sabulosus. Lineage (NCBI taxonomy): Eukaryota > Metazoa > Arthropoda > Diplopoda > Julida > Julidae > Ommatoiulus > Ommatoiulus sabulosus. The sequence goes on along the minus strand of JAQGAO010000582.1, from coordinate 4,167 downwards.
CGGGACAAGAATGCGGCATGCGTTTTAAATGAGGGCGCACACTAAGAAAGCTTAGCCGAGCCAGGCTTAGCTTACAAGAAGCGCTGGCCTGAAAGCAGATTTGTAAGACACAGAGTGGCATACAGTCTACACAGATCACTATTTTTCAAAAGTGTATCGATTGTATGCCCCCTATGTACCGTGAAAACGTGTCCTGCACTCATCATGAGATGCTAATGCGCATGTGCAAGGTTTTACGCGGAATGTTTCACCTAGCTTAACGCATGCAGTGGCGCCACCAAGCACACTGACCATCACGCTGATATCAGCGTTCATTGTGCGCCCCAAAGCTGAAAAAAAGAAGCTGATTCCGCTGGTTTTCCGTTCTACAGTAGCGTTCCTCCATGTGCCATGGGGGCGACGAGACCGATATCCGGTAGGTTTTTCGGGCGATGTTTTGATAAATGGACCGGTCATGTGAGGTGTCTATTTAAAGCTCGTGAATCACCGGTCTACACGAACGCGTTTGTTTTTGCCAATTTCGGAAGGCCAAGACCGAAAAAGGACTTAAACACTTTTTTTCTCTCTCGAAGTTTCACCTTTTCGTGCCTGTCTGCATGCTTCCTTCCCACGAACGAATCATCGAATCTGGTCGGTCAGTATATACACTAGTTTCGAGATAAAAAGCCCATTTTTTTGCTCATTTTCGAAATTCTCGCTTTTATAATTAATAGTAGCTGCCCACTGCACGCATGCAGGCCACTTATCATTCGATCTGAAATTTGATTTTGCACTTAATGCGCCAGGTTATCTTATGAGGACAAGGCGTTTTTGCCATTGTCCGTCCCGTGTCTCTCCGAGCAGGAGCAGGAGGAGGAGGGGTGGGAAGCATTCGCGAAAGATTATTATTCTTATTTTTGAATCGCAAATGGCACGATTGAAAAGCCCTGGGTGGTCTTTGACGAGGGCCAAAAAAAGCGCCTCTATTTATGTCTATTCGGAGCATCTATTTTATATGGAAATGCTTTCACTAAAAACGCATGGGTTTTTAGCGTCACGCGGCGATTGTATTCAAATGGCGCCTTTTATATTTAATTAGTGGAGAAACGGAAAGCTATAGTTGAAACGCGTGAGACCCTGCGCCCCGAATCCACGGAGGCCCCCCCCCCTTCCCGGGGGCGCCATGTGCTTGCGAATGATTTTGTATGTCGACTTAATTGCGATATGTCGACGTGCGCCTATGGTCTCGATGACGGAGGGAAGCCACGAGTTTGACTTTATTGATATGTCGACAGTCGACAAGAACTTCATCCAAACCAGTAATTTTTGGAGTCAATTATTGAGCCGTGAATATGACAAAAGAGAAAGCCCACTGAGTCCTTGGCACGGTAATTGTATTTATGGTGCATGGCTGACCACATTACAGAGACATAATTCATGGCTCCCCAAGACCTAGCTGGCAAACCTGAAAAAAGTCAGGGAAGTATGACTTATTTTGAAATAGTCAGGGGACTTCAACGTGTGTTGTAACATCGCAAAATTAATGCTTCAACGGGGTTATCTCAGGGCCCATTTGCAATTTTTTAAAACATTTTCCCAATTTCAGAGGACAGCTATACTTTTGAAAATTTCCAACAGTTTCCGAAGACAAATTTGCAAATGTTCAAACTTTTCGTAATACACATTCGCAATATTTCCAACCTTTTCCAGCACAAATTTTGTGCAAAATTTTCAACTTTTATCGAGTAGAGATTTGCAAAATTTTCAGCGGTTTCCGAGGGTAAATTTGCAAAATGTACAACCTTTTCCAAGTACAAATTTGCCTAACTTTCAACATTTTCCGAATACATATTTGTAAAATTTTCAAGAAAATGTCATGCTAACAAAGGGCCCGCACCATATAATAAATGGTCAGTTTTAGACTGAGGATGAAAGGCCGGGACCACAGTTCAAGCAAGGTACAGATGTTTGTAAAAGCGGAAATCTCTGTTTGTAACTTGATGAAAGGATCTTAAGAGGAAATGTTCGTATATTCAATTTTAATTTAGATAACTATTGTATAAACACTCGGTATAAATATGAACTAAATGTAATGTATCATTTTCATTATTCTTATTTAATTAATTAAATCCAAATCAGAACCGTACTGTCAGTAATGTGGAATGACCAGTGTATAGACGTTGCCGACTCTATAGAGGACTTCACATACAGTTTGCACATCATGCACGTACAGCTTCTGGTAAAATCCCTAATGCTTGAACTGGTCAGTGTATGGGACCAAGCAAAGAACATGTTAGTTTCACATCATCAAAGCTGATACCAACATGACAATGGATGAGAACACACTGAATGCTTATTGCATGAGCTTACAACTCGGCATACGCTAGCGCCACCAAGCGGGATAAGAATGCGGCATGCTTTTTAAATGAAGGCGCACACAAAGAAAGTTCATCTTCAACTTATCTTCAACAAGAATGTTAAAAAGCTCATAAGCGCTTCTTGTAAGCGTTTGGAAATTTGGAAACAGATTTGTAAGACACAGAGTGGCACACAGATCACTAGCCATCGATTGTATGCCGCCTATGTACCGTAAAAACGTGTCCTGCACTAATCATGAGATGCTAATACGCATGTGCAAGGTTTTACGCGGGATGTTTCACCTATAGCATAACGCATGCAGTGGCACCACCAAGCACACTGACCATCACGCTGATATCAGCATTAATTGTGCGCCCCAAAGCTGGAAACAAGAAGTAGGAAAGAAGCTAAAAGTAAGGAATCAGTGTGTTCATGAATTGTAGCATGTTTGTTCCCTCCAAAACAGTTTAAATCAACTTTGGCGTTGATCTTGACCGTGTTGCAAGAACTTGGCAGTGTTCTGTATAAAGTCGAAGCAACTGGTTTTAGAACAAAATTGTAAATAAGGTGTCATTGGGAAGGTTGAGATTTATCTAAGAAATCGGTGTTTACAACTTTCCTCTTGCTTTGTTCACGAGTTGTTAACAATGCGAAGCAAGGTATAAAAAGAATTTAAGAGGAAGTCCAACCCTACTTGGACATGTTTTACATGAATTTCCCAACAAGCAAAAGCGGAAACGATGACTTTAGGTAGTACAGTGAACCCTGTATACATTGAACACCTCCGGGACGGTAAAATTCGTTCAATGTTGACAGGTGTTCAATGTATAGAAAAAATTCAAAAATATGATTGGCGTTTTTTAAAAAAATAATACGTTTATGATGACTATACATCCTATTAATAATATAATGATCTTGTATTTCATATTTCAGGGAAGTCATGGAAATGTCAGGGAAATTTTCTCAAATAAAAGCAAAATGCTATCCCTGCACTCAGTCTGCTAGTAGCTCCATCTCCAATCCTCTTCAGCTAGACTTGTAACAAAATGTAGTGTCTTGCCAAGCTTCTCATTGCAATTTTTATTTTATTTTTCATTATGACAAAAAAATTGATATGAGTTAACGAGTAAGTTTTGGTCAGGAAATTTTGGATTTTAGTCAAGGAAAAGTCAGGGAAATTGAAAATAAAATTTTTTGTTGCCATGGCCCTGCTATTTCCTCGCGTAACTCCATGTGGCTGTTTTTGTATTTTCCTTCCTGCTTGGCATATGGAGAATTATTCAGTCAAAACTTGCAAGTAAATTACAAATTTTGAGCATTCAACTTGATATCAGTGCAAATCAGTATAACAGTCAATCAAATGCAGGAAGGCCTACATGAATGTAACATGCACCTTTCCAAGCTCTTCAACTCTGATCTCCTGAGGATGCTCCAGAATTAATCAGGATATTTCAAAGACAGCATTTTTTCTTTAAGAGGACAAGGTTTTTTTTTTGGAGTGGTGGGGGAGGGAGAATGACACCAGGGGGCGCTCGCACCTGGAATTCCAGCAATTGAGGAATTGCCCACGGAGGGTCCTAGCTGGTCACTCTCCCAAAATGGCCGATTTTTTTTGTATGTGCACTGACACGGCTCTTTGCTTTAACGCTAATGAGCACTTTTAAGTGCCCGGTGTCGTAATCTATATTACCCGAAAATATTCGGCCCGGTGCTGTCCGGAGACCTGTCCCCTGCCATGGCGCTGCCATTCGATCCCTCCTGCTACACCTTGGCCCTCGTCCGAAGGTGGTATTAAATTCCTCCGAGCGGGGGGGGGGGGGGGGGGGGGGG
>JAQGAO010000581.1:0-32202 GCA_034697705.1 Ommatoiulus sabulosus | reverse complement strand
GATTTTTGCGAATGCGCATGCGCTAGTAATCGGAGGCAGAAAGCTGATCTGAAATCGGTTCACTCTGCTCCTACCCTTACCCTTCACTCGGATCAGCCTCAGACTCACAAAATGCAACATCTCCTCATTAAGGATTAATTGACTCGTTTCTAAATTTCTTGCGAGCGCTTACGTCCTTAATCCTTATCAGAGAAGACTATATACAGCTGAAATCTTCGAAATTGCCGAGCATTCATTTAACTGGCTCGTCGAGCGAACCTCTAATCCTCACGAATAAGAAATATGGCAACACGTCAAACCCCTCGAGGAAAGATGAAGTGAAAATCAACTATTTCAAATTCCATTCCATTATTATTCTACGAATGAAAAACGATAACAATTTAGACCATGAGAACAGAATCGAATAATTTGTGTTAGATTCCTATAGGCTCGGTGGTTCGCGATCCTGTGCAGCAATACAAGATACATAAAACTTGGAATTGTTTACAAATTCAGGATGATCTACCATTTAGATTTCCCGAAAAACTAGTTTTTACTAAACGTGATGTACAACTTAATAGTTAACAAACACAATGCGGAACATTTTGACGGACACACTTCTATTATGGATTCTTGCAAAGTTTATTATTAATTTTAATTTAATTAATCGGCCTAAATAAAGACATTCTTAAAACGAGGTAACATAGAGTATAGATGAATCGTTCAACAAGAGGATTATTAAAATCTTAAAGTTATAATAAAGCGATGTTTCAAATACTAAGCATTGTGGGTACATGTATTAAGCTACGTCCACACTGGAGGAAACAAACTTCTTGTAGCTAAATCTTGCCACGTGCTTCTGGAAACCTATACTTATCTAAATTACATAAATGTACAATATGTATCTGGAAACATGCGTAAGAACATGTTTACGTTTCCACAAACCAGTGGCAACAATTAACAACAAGATATTCTCCCGTGTTTCCTCCAGTGTAGACGTAACTGTAAACATCGCATTAACTTCCACTATACGTATTCCTTGCAAATGGGATGAAACACTCAGAATTTCACTGGACAACTGGACACCCTCTGATTTCCAAAGGCCATGTGTGCGATCTGGCAAAAAAAAGGATGACCAAAAAGGAATAAAACTGTATACCAAGCTTAATTTCGACACCCGAGGGTCTCTAGAAGTTTTCATTAATTTCTGCTTTTTCTTTTCTCTTCAGGAGAGCTTGTGTCCGACGTGGTGACCGCTGCGACCATCGGCCGAACGATTGCTGCAATAACTCATCGTGTCGCTGCAATTTGTGGGGGTCCAACTGCGTTTGCGATCGAATGGGTCTTTTCCAACAATGGGGCAAGTAAATTAGGCCCAGGCCCCAACCCCGACTCGGTGCACAGATGGCGCCACCTATCCCCTTCTATGTAGGCGTTCCACCTCTCCTCGATTTTCAACCAATCATGTTTCGACGCAACGATGAAATGAAAACTTTTTTCATGAAACGAAAATTGTTATTACCAGAAAGGATTCTTCTCCGTTGTATTTATTTATATCTTCCGACATTTATCTCGCCATAGTGTTCATTGAATTATTTTTTAATTAAAAAAAATTGGATCAACATTTTATGCTCAGTTGCACCATTTACGTTTTCACGGCGATAAATTGCCTAACTTGCACATCCCACGTACATGATAATAGAGCACGTATCATTTTATTTCTCAGAGAAACGGACGCAAATTAATTGCCGCAGAATCCTGTTAAATTTAAACTACGAATAATTTGCAGGGTGTGATTTTAACTATAAAATGAGGATAATTTGTGTCTTCGAAGTATAAGTACTATGTAGTTGTTCCACGATGTTCCTTTTAAAGAGTATAATCATTACCAGGCAAATAGGGCCAATACGAACGATGTTAATAGACAGATTGCGACGTTTTGCCGAACATTTTAAATATCGAATATTTTTTATCAAAAATAGTTCAAAAATACATTTACTGTCTGCGCGGCATTCAGTACGAACCAGCCTCGAAAGCTACAATTATGCGAAATTCGGTACAGCGACATGATATCAACAATAGCCTGAACATTTCGAAAATGCCAACTGTTGAAATGTCAGCAAAACTGCAATCTGTCTAACTTAATTATAAATATATTTTTATCCATTTTTGTTCGATTCAATAGCTGTGTTCATTGTTTAATAAATAATAATAAAATGAATATACAATTCATGTTATTGCAAACAGAAAATTGTACGCATTGTAATTAGGTATATATTTTAGACCCTGCAGCCATGCGAAATAACTCACAATAACTGCAAAACTTTGAGATTAAAATTGTCAAATAATAGACTATACAGACATATATCTCAGCAGTCTTGATAACTGAGTTCATATATTTACAATGCAATTGTTATCAACACAAAGTATCTGATATTCAAATATTGTTCGTCAAAAGGAATGGGATGCCAGCAGTAATACATAGAAATACAAATTTTGATTTTGATAAAAATGTTTGGACTTAAATGCGCATTGTTTTGTCAATTTCTGATAAATTGTAGCACGAATGTAGCGCAATCGGTCAACTCAACCAGTGGTGACGTAAAACCAAGTCCAGTTGGGTTTTGAACTGGGCCATTGCATATGCGGGACATATGTATGGGTCAGCTGACCAGCAGGAGCTAACACGTTTTTATAATAATAAGAATGCGGGACATAAACAAAAATGCTTGAAGACAATAAGTCAAACATTCTAATATTCAAAAGAACCGGTTGCACCAAACTTGAATACACGATTAAAAAATTGCCGATAAGAAATTTATTTCGTTTTACGTTAATTAAACTCGATTTATAATTAACCTCCGATTACATTGCGTACATTTTCGGAGACCTTTACCATGACCTATCTCGGAAAGATGTCGGATTCAAAGATGTACTAATTATTTGTCCCAATTTCAAGTTCAATATTTCTGGTTGCCTTATAGAAGAGTAACACAAAAAATGTCAACAATTCAACAGTTCTTCCATCAATGAACAAGCAAACCGTTTAATTCTGGGCTGCTTATCGAACGAGCCAGTTTCGTATAGCCTATGTGGAAAAATTACAAAATCTTTAAAGGGCAAAACTCACAAAATTTAAATTCGTTATGGACATACACGAATGTAGTTACTTATTCGACGTGAGAAAGCAAACATGTTAAGTCGTTTAGCTTTTATGTTACCCATATAAAACTGAATTTTCCGGAAAAAATTAAAATTATGATGTTAGCGCTGATTCTACAAATCGCGATAAAATTAAAAATAATACTGTTACTATGATGGGGTGCACCAAAATCCGGTTAGATAAATCCGCGAAAGAGACGGAAAAAGTCAAATAATGCCAATTTTACACTCCATTTACGAGTAATTGGATTGTGGTGCAACCGTAAGCTGGATTTACAACAAGTTGACCAAGATGATTATGGAAATAATTAGCACACTGTATCAATAAACAAGCTATGTCGAATATTAAAGCACATGTGTTAGTGTCAATATTCATCGTAAGCTGATAATTACGATGTTCTTTTGGATGTTTAGCGCACTCTATATGTATTATTATTTTTTTTTTTAAAAAATACAATTCAAATAAAAATGCGCTGAATAAAACCAAAGGCTTATCAAACCAATTTTCCATGGAAATTGTTAAAATTCAGTTTTAAAGAAAAAGAATTTTATCAAAGGTTCATTGAATATGCGGCCCATCCAATGAAAGTATGTATGAATGCGTTTGTTTATTTTCAATAAATCTATCTTATTAAAAAGTGTTAACTGACACCCGGTTTAATCTGATGTGGTCGACCGTTTCTTGATCTTCAAAAATTTATTATTAAATTAAAGAAAATTTTAAACATTGTTTGATTTTCAAATACATTTAGTGGATGTTTATATTGTTCATGTATTGGTTGGCTTAACATGAGCGTCAGTTTACTTACAAATGTGAACTAAGACTAGAATAACACAAAGTTTAATCCAAAAATACTCCGTTTAGTTGCCCAAATTTTGTGAAAAAACACTCAAAAATAATTAAGGCGAAGGCTTCATCGAATGTTGAATTTCACTCAAACCGAGGAATAAGTAAACGGATCTGTAATCACGATAGGGCATATTAAATTTAAAATATAAATATATTTACACAATTATATACCATATTAAAATTCAGAGAATTATTTGCGGTTAAAGCCCTTAAAATAAAAGAGAAAGAAAACCTTCGATTAATTCCCTACGATATATCATCTTTCTCCTGAAAACCCTAGTCAACTACAGGTATAACCCCCGTTTATGAACGTCCCTCTCCAAACTAGAAAATAAATAGAAACGTGTACATCCGTTACGTCACTGTTTGATATTATTCTCGCGTTGAGTTCCGGCACATTTGCGTTGACGTAATTTACTGAGTTGAACTTTTTATGCTTCATTTCGTCGCATATTGAAATAAAATGAATTATTTTTGTTTTAAGAGATATGACTCAACTGTATAAAATGTCTAAAAAAAGATGTTTTTTCTCGTGTACAATAAATAAACTATGTATGTGTATCAATATTTCAATATTTTTATGCCAACATTTAATTTTAAGAGTAAATTAATTTATTTCAATTTTGTGGACTGAATTTTTAATCAGCGTTTATATGATACGTGACACGTGACAACAATGGACAAAAATGGGAACAAGACCTTACTAATTTGTAAGCGTTTGAGTTTACTCTTTTGCACAATTAATTTGCCCATTAACACAAAATCTAGCTTCAATTTGAAGCAACAGTTTTACAATACCATGTAGCATATGGAAGTCACTAACAATATTTTTTTTGCAAACGCATTTCTGTTACAATACTTATTGCAACTTTTCATTTATTTTATCTCCGTTAATTTAACTTTGCGCCACTTCGTGTATTTGCACAATAAATACTTCAGCTATTATAATATACTGTAATACAGCGTACTCAACTGTCCCTGGTTATATGGGAAATTAGTTTTCGGACTGTGCGTATTTGAGTGCAGGTTTGCGAGTATCACGTTTTAAAATCAGAAAAATAATTACGGTACGATAAATGTTGCAAATTTGGTAATTCCTTTGCCTTTCAGTAATATTAATTGACTACTTTGAGCAAAAGTTTAACACACCAAAGCAGTCGAAGATGACAATTAGGAACCGATTGATCTGAAGAATGCATCCAAGTAAGCCAATGAATTTAGCAAAAATAGTTTAAATTAACACCATACAAATACTGTAAAGGTTAATGATTAAAATCACCTGAAAATTTCGTAATTACCATTACTTTTGTTTCCAAATTCATTTACAAGAATTTCAAGAAAAAATGTAACATCCCATATTTCAATTGTAATAAATTAACAGGTATTAATTAGCTGTATGAGCCCAACAAATGAACCAAAAACTAAAAAAATAAAATAACTTTTTAAAGACAAAAAATGTTAACAATCCTTCACATTTGTACACGAATATGAGTATATTGCACGGAGAGAAACGTACTTTTTGGTTGAAATCTGCATGTATGCCGGCCATAAATTCAACATTTATACCTTTCCCAAGTAAAAGTATACATGTATACCATTTCCGAGGACCGATTCACCCTGTAATGCTGACAAGCGGCAAACCGCAAATCTCCTTACGGCTAAGGTTTATACAATTTCTCGTAATTTCACATAAATGAGACTGAAATATCTGAATAGCTAATTAGCGCGGTGTAACTCGTTTTAATCCGCGTCACTTATCTTAAAAGCTGTCCTTTATTGCGTAAGCCCCGAATGAATAAGGAACATAATGAAATGCATCGTGTATTTTTCCAACGTATATACGGTATATATTTACTTTTACTAGCCCCAACATTAAGGGTATTAATTTTAATCCTGGAGGATTTCAGCCGTTTAATATTATTCCACGTTGGGGGAATTTCATGTCCATAAAGCATTTTAGGACGAGCAATATGGTCATCGTGGCTCGGAAAAATGCCATTGACGATGTTTATGTTTTGCCAAACTATGCTCGTAGATCACATAATTCGAAAAAAAAAGAAGCGCGGAGCTGCACGTAAATTGAAGATGTTACTTTGGCTCGTCGTCAACGCAAGGGCAAACGACAGACAAACGCGCAATTAACAGCGGATTTTATGTCTACGACAATAAAAACATTTGATTCGGACGAGTATACGCATCACGACGAATGCTAACTATGTAGATAAAAACGTGATAAAATACCAACTTTCCAGCATTTTGGAAGAAATTACTATTTCAGTGATTCCCAAAGTGAGCAATGGGAAATTGCAAAAGTGCAGGGGAAGGCAAGCTGGCGCAAGGCTGCTAGGGGATAGGGAATAAAAGAATAAAAATTGACACCCCTGAGCATAAAGATTGATGCTGTTGTACGACTATACTTTTTATTAAAATACATGTATAAGGAAGAGGAATAGAAGAAATATACAGGTACAGCATATTTCTTACATCTACCCAAGGCAATAATACAGGTGGCATTTATCACAACATTTGAATACCGTGTAACGTACATAGTTCTTAAAATTCACTACCTGCAACAAGGTGTTAAACTCGGATAATGTGGAGTAGTTTTTTTCCAGATCCTGCCCACTCCATGTGACTAAAAAGGAGATGCCAACAAGTCTTTTCGGCAGTTATCCAAAGTAACTGTTTTGGATGACTTAAGTCAAGTATTGTATAGGGGTGAATATAAGTATAATATATATACAGTAGTAAATATATAGTGAATATAAGTATAGGGATGAATGCTTCCATTTTCAATTTTTTTTTATTAAAATCTAATTTCAAACGCATGATTTTTGACTGATTTGATGGAGGGGAACCTGATGAAAGTTTTAGCATTAGTCCAAAAATGTTTGGGAAACGTTGCTCTACTTGATCATTCGGGTTTGTCAAAATGTAGAAAAATGAATGATTCATGTTCTGTATTTTTTTTCTGCATGGAACACCGGGGCTTTCCCCTTTTGCATGGACACTTTTGTGACACCCTGCAATTTGACAAACGCCCAACCTGAAGAATTAGGAAAGGGATTACCATTTTCCATGAAAAGCTGATCTACACTGATCATCTTGACTGAAATCAACGCAACGAACTTTTCGAAATAACCACGATCTATACCCTATTCTGTTATCCATGGTACTTTTGCAAAAGTTAGAAAAAAAAAATCTTATTATAAAAACCGGCAATGTAACGTGATTTGCTGATGCGGCTAATGATTAAGCTTTCTTTGAATTGGAAACTTCCTACAAGAGGTTTACATTTTTCGTTCAACTAATTCATTAAATTGGAGCAGCATGCATTTTCCAACGTCCCACTGGGGCCACCTTTCGATTTGTAAGGTCGATTTTGTCAATCTAGAAATCCCTTAATTCGCAATTTGCAATGCATATTACTTTAGCGCATTTCTTCTATTCGGAGAACAGCGTAAAAATCCTTTAAAAAAAACTAACTAGGAAAGCGGAAAAATCGAAATCGAACTTTTTAAAAAACACAACCCTGACGTGAGACGAGTTTAAAAGTTTCAAAACATTCTTACTTAAGCTGTACACTTTTTTTTGACATAAAAATAAGTTTTAACTTCATTTGGAACGATGAATTACGGACCCACTTTGGTAGTTGGCTCCGCGTGGCGCAAAGCTGTCCCTTTAAGCTCATAAAATAAGTGCTTTTATTTTACGAGCTCAAGAGCGCCATTCGCCGTCTTTTAAAATTGTCGTTTGACTTTTAATACTATTACTAGCGAGTGAATGTCTTATACCGTTTTAACCAGTTCGTTTCCATGGCTACAAACGAGATTCATTTACTTTCGACTAACCCGATCACGTCCCTTAATAAAATACAAGGCAGGACGACATGTCTAACGCAATTTTTAAAGCTGTAGGAGGATTAAACCATTTGAAAAATTGTCAGGGAAACTACAATCATTTTACAATTTTTCGGGATTTGGGGTAATTTTTTAACACGTTAATTCGCTTGGACTATATGCGCGTACCATTTAATCTATTTACCTATTTCTAGTAGGCCTACATGTATATTGATACAAAAATTACCTATGCACAAATTCTTATTGAATATTTTTAGATTGTTTTATAATATGGGTACTCAAACATGAGCTTTACGAATCGTATTTTAGCAGCCGTGAAGTCACGTGTGCTAAAACGACAAGCTAAATGGGTTACAAAATTCACCCGAGGTTATAATGCTGTTTTCCTTTTGCACACGTGACACTTACGACTTCCAAAATACGATTCGGGAAGCTCTCTGTGTGCCCTTATGTTTGATTTTCATGTAATTATAAAGAAAAAAAACAATGTAAATTTTCAAGTGTGGCCAACTAAATTCAAAAGCAACCAGTGTTTACTAGTGAAAGCAAGGTCACTCAGGTTAGATTGCTAACGTGCTGTTTTATCAATTATTCCGACAGCCTTTTCAGCGTTTACTGTAACCACTATATATCAAAGCGACTTTTGACTTTTGACTCTACCATCAAGTTTCATTAATAAAAAGTTTATGATTAATGCGTGCAAGGTGGTAAGGCCTCACTCCGAGAATTTTGCATCGACTATCCGAGGTAAATGTCGCATTAAACGATCTTAAGTCGCACCCTGTAAATGGCGAGCTTCATTTCGGACCTCGCATTTCCCTGGTGTCGTCTGTCTTATTTCCGTCGTCGTCCATTATTTATGTGTTTTTGAATTGGATAGAAAGTGCAGTCTCGTCAGTGTTTTTCCATAAGCCTCAATTACGTGCTCTCGCAATTGTCTAGCAACACGCGAAAATAACAATAAGCGTTCTTACTGGTCGATTAATGCCACTGCGCCGTGCGCCGATGAAAGAATAAGACGCCCTTTTTCGCAAAAAAAAAAAAAAAAAAAAAATTACTGCAATTCCGACATTGAACAAAGATGGTGAATCAACGTGTCTAAAGTAACGTCTCACTAATGAATTTTTCTTCCGAGTCACCCTGTACATCTATGCCCCTTGACTACGTCGAAGGGGGCAATCACACATAGCTCGTACCTTGCAAATCGGCGAACATTTGGGGGCAGCAACGATACCGATTGAACGCTGAAAAAACCTTGAAATCAGAATTTTGAACACCCGCGGTCGCTAATGCAGCGATAAAAAACATGGCGCTAGATGGCGTTACAATCCTGTGACTCGAGTTATTATTGCTCGTCAATGCACGCACGGTGGGAAATATTTCAAAGAGATGAGATATATCCACGAATTCAGATCAATCAATCTGTGGTAAACGAGGTACTTTGGAGAACAGTGTCCTTTAGTCCAAGTTGGACAAAAACAAAAAAACCTCGTGCAAATAAAATTGGACCTTTGAAAAACATTGTGAAAAATCTACGGCAGAAACGAATAATTTAAACCGAGAATGGCAAGGGTGGCATTTAAAAACAATGCAACTCTATGAAAATGTACATACAGTACATGTATAAAAAATTATAATAACTGCATGGTGTCTCGGAAATTATTGAAATTGGCACAGTAGTTCGAAATAAACGTTTATCCTTTATTTGTGATCCATTTACAGAATTCAAAAAACCCTTCAAAAGGAATTCAAAGGAAATTCTTCGAGACAGACCAGGACAGTAAGCGATACGTTTCTTAATTTCAAGCTACCTATAGTAAAAAATGTCAACTCTTCATGAAGAAAGATTGTCATGCTACCTCATACGAAAACTATGAAAGTTAATAATACATGTGTAATAAAGCATGTGTCATATTTGAAAAAAAAAACTGTTTTAAAAGGTTTTTTGTTTTTTTTCAAATATGACACATGCATCGAAAGGTTTTGTGAGGATTTGCAATCCCTGGATGGTCTCGATTATCAGATAATTTACCGAAAACTAGCATTCTCGAATTTTTTGTGATACAAATGTATGATAAAACTGCGGTAACTCTAGTTTTCAACCTTTTCAAAATTGTGCCAAATGGTTGGAAATCATCGCAGCCTGCAACGAAACCTGCTCGGATAAACCCTGAAAGGCACACCGCGGCTCGTGCTGTCGAGTACAGTGTGCAAGCAACGGCGCTTCCGCCAAAGAAACCAGTTCCAGCACCAAACCTGACTTCGAACGTTATGTTTTATTACTTTTAATGACGCGGTAAAGCGCGAACCGAAACCTCGTATCGAAATCGAAACGTTAACTATCGATTTTATTAGCGTCGAGAAATTAATTTAATTACCAAAACAAACAACCATTAGCATAACTAAGCAGGAAGCCACGGGAAAAAACATGACGAGGGGTTTTCCCCGCTACTATCTCATTCTATAACCCCCAGGCCTACGGGTACAGCTGCAAAAAACGGAGGCATTTACACCTGTATTAAATCAATAAAATTCGAGATAAGGAAAAAACTCGTAAATTTATGCCACCCCCTTTACTTACTTAACACGTCATGTTCAGACATTGGTTAAACAAACCTCGTTATATAATCCAGCCTTATTTAAATTGAACACGAACACGGTGCTTGTTCGATAGGAGAAAATCCTCCAAAAATATCAACCTCGAGGGTTATCGTTAAAAAAAAGCATTTGAAAAGTGGCGTGCGAACGGACTTTTTTGGCAGGAATCTCTGAGAATTAATTATGAAATTCAACGAATCGATTCGCCTTTATTTCTTTATTTATTAAAACTTCGTGTAACGTGACATTAACCCGTTTTATGCCAGGGACAGTGAATAACTAATAACCGTCTGAAACCGATCATAGTGTTTTAAATTTTAAGGGGAGCAAAAATATTCCTGCCCTATAAGACCCTCGATGACTTAAGAAGTTATACGAGTACTCAGAAAGAGGCTTTACGAATCGTATTTTGGCAATCGTGAAGTCGAGTGTGCAAAATTCATATGTTCATTACAAATTTATACTCCGGACGGATCCATATGTATCCTTTGTGAATTGTACTTTGGCAGTCGCGAAGTCTAGTGGGAAAAATCGACACGCTCACTGATTTAAAAATTCACCCAAGACTTCACGACTGCCACAGTAAGAATAGTAAAACTTCTTTATGTCTGAGTAACCTATTGATCTAAAAAATTTTTTTGAAGAGCGTGACCTATTCAAACGTTCGAGCTTACGAGTTCTATCCAAATAATTTTATTCATATTTATTTTTCGGAAGCTTTTAAATATTCCGTTATTCATTAATCCAAATTAACATAAATATTGCATTATATAACCTATATTTTTTGTTATTATCAGTCGAGTTCAATTTTTAAGAAATGTTCTCAAAGCCATGTACTCAGTTTCCTAAACGTATATAGGTTGAGAATTTCTTTCATTTAACTTACACTATAGCAATATTTTTTTTTTTTTTTTTTTTTTTTTTTTAAACTGTTTATCGGCGAATAAATGTACAACTTACTGCATATAGGAAACATTTTTTAAACATGTTCATAAGGTTACTTGGGTCATTCGCTTGGATAAAAACGCCTTTTGGAGGATGCCCTACTTTCTAATTTTCAAGCAATACCAGTTTTTGAAAACATGTTTTTAATTTTTTTTTTTGTAAATATTTCCAATACTATTAGCAAAAGCGAACCTTTTGTGAAAGATTGTAAAAGTCACCGGGATGATCAATCTTTCAGATAAAACCATTGAATTGAAAATATTTCGCGATTCAAAGGATGTTTCTGAAGTACTCTCGCTAGCAAATCGTAAGGAGATACAATATTGCATTCTACATATAAAAGAAAGATAGGAAGAAATAAAAGTTGAAAATAAAAGTAGGACAATTTGACGGAATGCGCAATCAATGCAAATTTATTCAAAGAGTAAACCAAAAATCACGTATGCTTAAGGCGAAGAAATTAAAGACAAACTATTCGTGAATTTGGGGCAACTCAATTCTGCGCATGCGAGTGTAATTTTTGCCAAACAAGATGTCCGAAATTGAATTATGTATAAGAAGTTTAGTTTGGACACAATCCGCAAATCTCACTATACTAAAACGATACTTTATAAGCACTGATCATTACATTTACATAACAATCATTTGCCGTTCAATGCAACTGTTCAATGATCATAAAACAATTAAAAATAAACACGGCATGTGGTTATCCCACTTTGAAACTGGGCTTGCGGTTGTCATTATAGTTAATTTAGGGTTTTTTACGACTTAGGATTCTCTTTGCCAATTAAGACAAGATCGTTACGATCATTATCTTCTATTTTGACACCCATTAAAAACTGGGCACCTGCTTGCATCGGACGTCGTGGATAGTCAACAAAGTGGGAATTCCCCCTATACCTAAATATAGCGAAATTCAATTTCAACTTTGAACTCATGCATCGCTGAACAAAATTTCGAACAACCCTATTCCTAATCTGCCCCCCAAAAAATCCAGATTATTGATGCAATTTCATCAACAACCGATGCAATCCTATAAAACCGACGGAATCTCTTTCGCGAGGTGGTGATGAAAATTGTTCTTTGAACTGCACCAAAATTTCAAAAAAAAAATGATAACAAAACATGGCTCGTAATTTAATGAACGAATAACAATAGAACTATGGATGTGTTGTTCTTCGGCTTTCTTCGTTAACACAATTGAGTTATCTTTCCGCTATAGCTTATTGCATCTCCTGACTGGCGTCAACACTCATTAGCGCGAGTTAATTAACTCGACTTCGCATTGGCCGTTGCAGTTTTCCTGGCCAATAGGAAGCCCTGTAAAATTACTTAACTATACCGTAAATTCCGTTGTATAGTCGCGTCGTCGCTCGCGCGTGGTGCTCATCCATGCAAGTGCGTCGCATTGTGAATCACCGATTCTTATTACGGCATTACTTCGGTAATCTTGACTCAACAGGAAATTGCAGGATGCTCACGAGCTATGAAAAACGCAACTTTTTCAGAGGAGCGCTGATGCTACACCTCACGTGACCGGAGCACCCTCCGGTGGTGAAGAACATGTACCGGGTAGCGGCAAAATAAGCTGATGCATCATTTTCCACTAAATTCAGTTCCCGGCGAAATGAGAATTACGAATTTGGGTTAACAATCGTGAATGGCTTAAAATCAAGAATTTCTATCCGTTTTCGCCGCCACCTATTACAGGCTTTTATTGTTGCTTGTGAGTCTTGTTGGGTTTATCGCAGTTTCTGGATTTTCAATCCTGAACAATCTACGGAAACTGCGAAATAACGGGACGAATATTGGAACGTGCCATGGCGTCAATATAGAATTGCGCTAGAATCCATATCTGCTTTGCTTACGAAATAAGCCGCCAGGTGGTGGGGCAATCGGTGGCGGATGCTCGTACAAAAATTGATGGGTTTTGCCCGATAATTGTTTGCATTTTGTAAACTCAAGTGTTTTTCAAAACCAAAATCATCGAAAGAACGAACAAATAAATCAACATCTAAATTTATAAATATTATTTATCGCTTCTTACGAGAGTATCGGTTAAACTTTCTTGAAACATGAGTATGACATTGATGAAAGGTAGATTAATATTTTAGCATATCTCACTATGTTTACTAACTTTCGAATTCTTTTTTGCCAGCATTGACAATACACGCGTATGCAGAAAAATACCTTGTCAAACAATTAAGCAGATTTTCATAAAAATCCTCGTTGATGGAACTTCACTTAGAGGTTTATTATTAGAGTTGCAGCTAGACACTCCAGTGAGACTGCTAAAACTTATGCTAAAACTACATGCACAAAACAGCGATTCATGAAATTAAAGTTTAAATAACACCAAAATCCCAAAGTTTCTGCAACATTTAATGAATATTTACAGTAAGATCTCATTGAAATTGCTTGATTCTCATATTATTTTCCGGTAGCTCATAATGTTAATAAAGTTTCCAAGAAATGTTTTACCAAAAACTCATCGTATATTTTTAGATTAATTCCAAGGCGAATGACAGTGCCATTTTGCACGGATGTCCAGTCTACCGGTATGCAATGCTCCATCCCGCTTTTTCAAACAATGACGTCATCGCAACTCGCGTATACGTCAAAGAACATGATTAGTAGCAATCTAAAATTAGGCGGTGAACTGGGAATTCCCATATTTTTTTTATTAATGACAAGCGAACAGCCGCTATTTCAAGCTCAAAATAGAAACTTTCTCTTTTTTCATTCAACAGGAACTAATTGACCGATGACCATCAGAAAGTGAAAATGTGTGGGTTCAACGAAAATGAAAACCGGTAGAATTTCAAAGAAGAAACAACATAACGATGGCATTTTTGTGTTTCGAGAAAGGCAAATCCGTTTTTAACCCGTTACGTGTTTCACTCCGTCCTATCAACGAACAAATCGCGACATTTTACTGAACATCATAACAAGGACAATGCTGCCCACTAAAATGAGAAAAAAACAGCTTTTTTTTAATAACAAGCACTCAGGACTGGACAACATTTGTGGCTAATGGGGAGAGATGGATGGCAAACATGTAACAACCTTTTTATTTTTAATAGAAATGAATTAAATAAAACAAGTTATGGTTAATCATATCCGTCGTTGACGGGATAAATATACCTTACGATAAACTAGAATCGCTTAAATCCGGGTACAACACCCCCGTATGCTTATTCGTTAGGCAAAAGTTTATTTCTCCCATGCGTTTTCCGGTCAGTCCAGTTGTCTGCTATGGGTGGTCAAATTAACCTTTTTCGGTCAAATAGTAAGGGGAAAGAATACGAAAATTTGAAGTCTGCATGTGTTACGAGACATTAATGCTGTTATAAATTCATGTTTAGCTTTCCAAAAACACCGAGGCAACAATTTGCTTCAAAAAGTTCCTTTATGTTACCTCCAATTTTGACGTAGTTTTCAAACGCAAAGACAGCTATAGTGACGCTGCAATGTTGCCAAAGGCGAGTTTTCTAAAATGAATGTTTTCAAAAATTATTTTACCGTTGCGTTTTCCTAATTCTATCTAAAATCAAGTGTAAGTGAGCCATAAATCGAAATTGTTTGGTGTCGCAGCAGATTTTCAGATTGCGGGAGGACGTTTAAAATGTTTGCCTTAAGGTGAAAAACGTTCAAGGAGCCCTGTGTAACGATAGACGATAAGCAACATTATAGATGCAACCTGCCTGACCTCTATGTTGCAAATCAATATTTAGGTTGAAAACGGATGCATTCGGCCAGTCTACTTATGGAGGGTGATGCTAAACACGTTTCAAGTGATTGGGAAGTTTTAATCAGGGGTTACACAGGAAATAGCTGAACAGATCGTTTAGCACAGCCCACCATTACAATTGCTAATTGGCAAGTTTGATAAATGAAAAAAAAGGTGGAATCCTTGTTTTGGAAGACTCGTCAATTTCAGTAATTTTTAAACTATAACTTGTTTGCCAATTTAAAGAAAAATAAAAAAAAAATTAAATTGAATCATAAATATTTATGGGAAACAACATTGAAATCGTGGCAACGGTTAAGCGCAAATATTACGCTTAGTAAGTCATGCCAATTTGTTTTTGAATACGAGTCCTTCAATTAGTTTATCGAACAAAATTCATGAAATGTTTTGGTGGTAATTCAAAAACAACTCCAAACTTTTGAAAATGCGAGTCACCTTAAAACGACTGTCCCTGGATTCGTCATTAAAAAGGTAACGATGTGAGAAAAAGTGAAAAACAAGTATTTTACAACTTTAATAATAATGCCGTTATTCTACAGATTTAAATAAAAATGCTATTCAAAAACGAACTTTATATCTATCGCCATTATTTTACATACGCCAACTAATTAAATGTCCAAAAATCCACCCGAAGTAAAAAAAATTATGGGATTGTGAAACGATCCATGGCAAATAAAACACGTTGTAGCAGGATGAATGCAGTTTTAAATGTTACTCAATGTGTTTTCTGCGAGACGCAAACATAACAGGGGTACTCAAACAGAAATTTACGAATGGCACTTTTGCTTGTCGTAAAGTCACGCCTGCAAATGGAATGCATTCACTAGTCTAATAACAGCGATAACCTTTAGTGAATTTCTTAAACCAACCAGCGTGTCGATTTTGCACGCGTGACTACACGACTGCCAAAAGTGCCATTCGTAAAGCTCCTGTCTGAGCAACCCTAAAATATAGCGAGTATATGCAAAAATATCAACGCGTTTGGTAAATAACATTGAAAGGAGGAAAAAAACTGGTGATATTCCACGATGAAATCATGCAAACGCTATTGTTTTAAATTACCATCAGTTGTTGATTAGATCAATGGTGGATTGCGCCATTGAACCAGTCACTTTTATTGCTATCACTTAATCGCCAAACGCGTAGAAGTAAATACAAAATTTTAATATAAAAAAATTTAAAACAGGGTGAGAGTGGAAGTCGATTTGGCGACCTTGCATTTTGGAGACAATTAAATCGTTTATGATACGTGTCATTTGGCCAATTGAACACGATTTTACAATTTTCTACTTAGTGGAAATTCAATAAGGGGCTTTTCAATTAATTTTCCCTTGACATCAATTCGAAATTTATCCAATTTGGATGGTCGAGTTCTGCGGGCGCACTGACCAGCGACATCTCGGAGCAGGGCTTGTCTATATTATTTTCCGATTAAACAATAAGTTCAGTGAATATAGCGGCTTAAAATTTATGATTTTTACGATTTTATGCAATAATGGCTAATTATTTTTTTCTTTATTATGCAAACTGAAAATTGCAACTGAAATTAGTAGGTTTCTAGACGGGGGTAACACCTAGATTTTTATCGATTAGCGACCCTCGTGTCATTGGCACCACCTTTCTTACATAAAATTAATGAAATTCGCACGCTGGGAAAATGCAAACAAAAATTTACCGCAATTTTGTATTTACTAATATTCCTCCGTGGCATTCTGCATTGTTCTGACATTTGGGTTGAATAACCAAATTACGTGAGGGGGGGGGACAATTCACTTTTACGAGCACCTGGTTACGGTTGTAATGGACAAAAAAGCACTTAACCTAACTCATTAAAGCAGGCACACTTTATTACTTCATAACTTTAATGCGAGATCCTAATTAAATTAGTTTAACTTATCTATTCATTTCACCCGTTAGCTTAATTCCGAAAAAAAATCCATTCATTATTATAGTTAATCCGTTTTTTAAAATAGGCTTTCTGACTTACGACTTGAAATAAATCTTATCAGTAATGGAAAGTTAATTTCAACGCAAATTTCGCAGGGTTTTAACCCATTTTCCACGCACGCGATCCTCGTTCGCAATTTGAGATTTTTAAGAAAAGCCGAACTCGCGAACTCATAAAAACTTCTGCCCATAAAGAATTTCACAAATTTTGTTGAATTTACAAACTACACCTTCGCGAACACTTCGACATTTGATTCAGTAAGAATGATACTTGCGCAAAATTGTAATTTCATACATTTTTCTGGCTATCCGAAAATACTGGGCATGAAATGGCTACCGCAAATAATGTTAAAAAGGGCTGTTAAATTTAACTTAAGATAAAAAGGGAAAGTTAATTAGTGTAAGAAATTTCGATTAACGTAATCGATGATTAAAATTTGTTTCAACGTAAAAAAATAATAGGAGTTCTCAGACAGAAGCATTATAACTGACATTTTTGGCAGTCGTAAAATCACTCGCGTAAAGTCTACATGCTTATTGGTTTAAAAACATTCACTCAAGATTATTGCTGCATATTTTTAAACAAATGAATGCATTTTGTACGAGCGACTTAACGACTGCCAAAAGTGATATTCGTAAAGCTTCTTTCTGAGTACCCCTATTGACAAAAACTAAATTCCTGTTTTAATGGACAATTAAGTATGCAACCGGCCATAGATCATACAAAATTTTATGATTTAGCTGGGATATATACGCTTTCACGTGACACATTTTATTGCATTTTGATATAGAAAAAAGGAAATCGCCGCACCATACATAAAGCATATACGAAAGCAATACAGTATATAGGATTACGATGGAAATCAACAGGTTGGAGATTTATAGGCCATCAAAATGAGTTTTGGCAGAATACATCGCACGTTAGTTTTCCATGTCGTGAGGCACCGTGAGCGCTTCTTTTACCAATTAAACGGCAAATGAGATTCTAAAAACATGCAAAATGGCCCTACCCAAGTGATCCCGTTGCTTTCAATCTCGTTATTCTCGATGGGAGCCAAAAATCAGATAGAAATTTAATAAAAGGAGGTGCGGCATTTTCTCGAATAATTCGCCCTCGATGTTTTTATCGCTAAAAATTCAGGGCCATGAAAATCCATCAACGCGGAAGAAGCGCGTTTCATGTCATACGCAAAACCACTTTCCGTTTTCATATCCAAACAAAAAAAGAGGTAAAAATTAACAAAGAATGCACTCTGCAATAAAATGGCATTTTATGCAGAAATGGGATAGCGTCGGTTGGTCAAGAATAAATTATTCATATATTTCATAAAATATTTTACGTGCGCAATTACATACATGTATACTGTATAACATTTGTATCTCGCTAGATGGCGATGTTATTAAGGAGACTATCCTTCAGGCAGCCCCATGTAGCTCTCCCCTCCCCCCACATCAACCATATCATAAACAATAAATTTCTCAATTCACAACCACTTATTAGGCTCCCTTTAAACAATACTCCGAGTCGATAACATGCATGCGTTCAAACATTGTGCAATATGCTTTAGAAAAACAAGAGGAAAATACAGTATCAACAGCAATGTTTAATTCAGGTGTTTTGTAACGTACTGGTTTTTATATCTCGCAATTGTATTTTGGCTAGAGGCATTTTATAGCAGCAATTAATACGAACGTAGACATTCATATCATACATTAAAACGGATAATACAACAGTACTCACATTCATGTATCGTTTGTGTAAATACGGTTGTCTGAAAGTATTTTTTTTAATTGCACTTCTCAAAAAAAAATATTTACTAGATAAGGTTTTTTTTAAAAAAAAAACAAAAAAAAATTGTTCTGAATTTCAAGATTTGGAGTTTATTTTCAAGCATAAAATAGCCCCCATTCAGTGAAAATGAATCTGTAGTAGAATTCATGCGTGTTGCTTGGTTTTCAGAAACAAAATCACGTATACTTACGCATCAACGGTTTATAACTTTAATAATAGGTAAGTTCTGAAAAGTTCGTTGTCTAAATAACATTGTTGCCAATAAATCCAAAACTTACTTTTACAGTTTCAATTTCTTGTAATAATATTATACATGTGTAATAATAACAATTCTATGTAAATTTTTTTAAGGGGATATTTTACATTAAATTGAAATTATAAAGTTAATTTTGGACGCCCCATAATAATGGTACTTATAAGAAAGCCTAATTATGACAAATCCTAGCCTCAAAACAGAAAACCGTAAAGCTCAGGATCCATTTGCAAACTTTCACAATTTTCCAGTACAAATTTACAAAATTTTCATTTTTCTCGAACATAAATTTGCAATATTTTCAATCTTTTCCGAGGACATCTTTACAAATTTTTCCACGTTTTCCCGAGGAGAAATTTGCAACATTTTCCACGTTTAACCAAGTACAAATCTTCATCATTTTCAACTGTTTTCGAGTACAGATTTGTAAAAATTTTAAGTTTCCGAGAAGAAATTTGAAAATTTTCCAACAGATTCTGAGGACAAATTGGCAAAATTCTCAAACTTTTCAGAGTACAAAATGTACGTTGTCCGAGTACAAATTTGCCAAACCTTCACAATTTTCCGAATACAATTTGTTTTTAAAGTTTCGGCCGTCCAAATGGGGGGGCGGGGTCCTGATTGACCGGACATAATGCGGACAGGGGGGAGTCCAATTTTGGGCAAATTTTGTGGACGTCCTTTTGGAATGGCCCCTATATGCACTTCATCCTTCCAGCAGACCAGACACAAGAGACTGCTCCTAGGCTATGGATTCCCTCTTTTATTCGTAAGCGGCAAAAATATGAAAACCAGGGTAACGCCACTGATGAAACAACTCTGTATAATGTCTACATGTTTTGTCACGCAAGTTTTATTTATGTGTTTTCCACTTTACCTACGCCAGGTGCACATTTTTGTCAAAAGGGAACATTAACAGGGTCCCAACAACGGCTAAACTATTGCTGGTAGGACGGACGTACTACGCGCGGGTTATCATGCTTCAGTAATGTCCTTGGGGGCTGAGCCAAGCAACGAGTTATTTCATATTTTATATCCATTTTACAATTTCTAATAAAATTTAATCATTGTTATTAAATAGCGTACTTATGGCATAATAGAATCGTGCATTTTTCAAATTTCTCAGCCGTACATGTATCGCGTGCATCGCGTATTGCAAAAGTCGTAAAATAACTTATTGCTCACGAGATATCAAGATAAACCGAACAAACAACAAAACAACCCTTTCGTTGACCTCACAAAAAACGCTAGCAGATCAGATCAGAAATCGTTGACCGTTTCAAATGCCTTCTTGTCGTTTCATGCACACACAAAAAACTTTGAGAAAAAACTTTCTGCCCAGCTTTGGCCCCTGCTGTTCGGTAATAAATCCGTACTTGAAATTAAAGGGAATGGATTTTTTGATTAGACGAACTTTATAGGTGGCGCCATGGTACAATAAAGTATGCCAAGTGTACAACAGTGCAAAGTACATGTAAGTTGTTGTACATAAAATTAACTATACGCTTAACTTCTATATACAGGGAGTTTCAAGGTAGAGTACTCAAACTATACTGCATGCACATGTATTGTACATGTATATCGCACCTTCGCTTCAAAAGTGATACAACTCTAAATGTGTCAATCTCCGATTTAATATTAAGTCGAGCGAAATAGGCTATCTGACATTATTGTCATTTTATTTTAAAACACATTATAATGCATCACATTAACAATTACTCGATACAAAAAAATATGAAAATTGTTGAGTTGTGTCACTCTTGAAGCGGGAATGCGATATACACAAAATGAGAATTTTAGGAAATTAACGTCGTTACTGAATCTACAATGTACAATTGTAAATTCATTTGTCGCTATCTGGAAAGTGACAACGAATTTTTTAAAGGTCTCACGGAGGGGGAATACATGTGGTTAGCATTTTATCACATTTATTTCACGAAAATTTTAACTATAGGAATTTTTTCCTAAATTCTGTTACATTTCACCTGAACTTTGTGATGATTGGGGACATTCCAGGCTCAAGTTCATTTGGGGAGTTAAGGAATGCAGGTTTAGGCATTGGAGGAATGCAACCTTTGGGATTGAGGTGTCCCAGAATGCAAGGGGCAGGATATGGGACACCAGTATATAAACCCCGGGATAGTGCAGGGGAAGGCAGTCTGCATCTGGGTGAAGGAGAGGAGACGTGGGTGAGTGGTTGCGCTGGGTTCTTGCTGGCCCTCGCGCTTATGTTCTGGGTGCTTGTAAATTCCTTTAGTTGGGACCTGTCTGTGATAAGTAGTTTGGGTGATACGGGGAACCAACTTGGTCTTAGGAAGTTTAAGGGGGACGACCCCGGAGTTGGGGTAGCCTTGGGCGTAGTACCTGATAGCGTTGAAGTAGTGTTGCAGGTTGAGCCCCCTCAGGATTGGATATTGAACTCTAGTTTGTTAATATGCCCTTTTCGTTTGGCTGTGTAATAAGTTCTAATAAAGTGTTAACCCCTTCTTTCGTGTGCTGAGTACTCTTGCTCGTAGGAGCCACCATTCGGTTACGCTCTGGACGCCGGGTGGCGTCACATGGTGGAGGTGCGGGCTTTAGCCTTTCTCAAAATTTGACTACACCCCTAGATCAGATGGAGGCAATCCAAATTTCCCCATCATTTATCACAAGTGTATAACAACATTGGTTAGATTAACAGTTGACACTGTTTCTGGCAAGAAATTCGGTAAATCAATCAGATAATCATTTCCAAGAACTGGCATTTTGATGTCAATTAACTGACGACAATTCATGTCTCAGTGTCAAGCATATATGTACAGCTTATATGTCATGTAACTTTCAGAGAATTCACAAATTTTGGGTTACACCGCGGTGATTCACATCCAGCACGTGTTTGTTTATCCGTTGTATTAACTTCTCAAGTAGCTTAAACAAGACGGGAAATACTGCTAAATCTGGAAAGTTACCTTTCGTTTGTACCAAACAAAGTGCTTGTTGTTTTCGGAAAATCCAAATCCGGTCTAAGCATCCGGATTTCTTTCCGGACACAAAGTTAGCCGAGCATGAACATACTAGCAAAATCCCAACCATACGTACAACACGCGAATTCAATATTCAATACGTAAGAGTGTCATAAATTTAATTCAAAGCCAGTAGGTAAACCGCCATTATTACCTAAAGTCCATTTCCCCAAGGTTATTTTTTTTCCAGTTTTTTCACGTCAGAGACTCATGGTCAGTCATGAAGTGTTGTTTGTCCAGGTTGTATAAGGACGACAACAACAACAACGGTGTTTTCCGACCGATATGCAATTTTATAAGAGAATTAAATAACGTATCTTCGGGCCATCATCCATTTCTAGCTTGCTTCTCGTCCTGTTCAAACACGCACTCGCAGCAATATGACAACTGTCATCTACATTTGTCGCTTGACACATTTTATTTTCTATTGCTTAGAGCCCTTGAGAAACTAAACTTAAAGCGTGGAAACTATACTGTAAATAAAGTGCTATGTACACGTGTTGTATATACACTGTATGGCATAACCCGATTTCAAACTTGACACATTTTCGCTCGTATCAAATACGCTTATAATGTAGTAAGTAATTCAGCGTGACATTAATAACATATGAAATCAATGGCAAGTTAATTAAATCTGTATCTGGAAAAGCTTAGAAAAGAGTTCATTTTGAATAATGCGCACCATTTATCTTAAATAGCCATAGTTGCGCAGCATTGCAAACTTTGAGTAAAACAATTCCTCCCTTTTAAGCCGGCCATACACGAGGAAAGTTATATCTAGAAATACGGCATGTTCGAAAAATTCTGTTTTTTTCGAATGTGAATTACGAGAAATGAAATGTTTTAATTTGTCAATTATACAAACATAAATGAAGTCTAATTACTTTCAGTTTGAAATTTTCCTTTTTAAAAGCCATGGTTAGTATATATATTGCTCAGAAATATGATCGAGCTTGACGTTTCGGACACGCCTCAAATTGCCAATTTTCCAGATACAGTATAACTTTCCCAATGTATGGTCGACTTTATTCGAACATTAGAGATACTCAGAAAAATGCTTTACTAATGGCACTTTTAGCAGTCGTGAAGTCTCGTGTGTTCGAAGTTGACGATACAAGAGACCATTTTACACCAGAGGTTTTCTACACCATAGCTACAGCAGTACATAACTTTAAACCTTTAAATCCGCGGCTGACACATACGGCCACAATTTGATAAGTGAATTTGTAAGAGAATAAACCATATAAAAATTGTGCACACGTACATGTATTTAAAAAAATGCGTCGTTGCGTAAATTTTATTGTTTTCTTTTTCTGGAGGTTAGCAACTGATCGCCTCAAATGTTCGCGGCTATTGGCATAAAAGACGACCTCCCAGCTACATAGCTACAGGTATCACCTTAGCAACGGGGTGCAATACGGCTGAACGTGATCAATGAAAAGGATGTTGGCACGTACCACACTCACGACATGCAATTTGATCGAAGTATTTGACTAGATTTCAAATTGTTTATCCTTACATTCTTGCCTTTGATAAAAGCAGCGACTGCCGCTTTCCACGGGGATGACGATGGACGGTTCAAGGGCGATTCGACGATTCACCCACGGTTGTTTTTTTTCTTCGCATATTCATATATCTGTTCGATCCACGTGCAACAACAACATAAATAAGCTGGCGCTTTCAAAGCCATAGTGGACAAAAGATTAAAAAGCAGTCGTGATAAGCCATCACTCGTTATTTATCACAAGTTCCATTGTCGCCATTTTACAATTCGAATTAATGGATCTCCGGATTTAAAGGAACATGGACTAGAACGTGCCGTGACGTCACTCCCACGTCATGTCACGTGAGCGCCCATGCCGGGCATGCTGAATCGTTTTCGTTTTATACTGCATGCGGCTAAAAATGTTTCTTTGCAATAGATATATACGAGCTTGTAAGTTATATGCGAAGATGTGGTGCATTATTCCTTTTGTTTTTTTTTATAAATAAACAAGAAAATATAAAGGATTTTCGAATTTCAGTGGCAGGGCATAGCAAAAACGATTCGCGGTATTTAGCTATTAAAAGGGATGTTTGGTTTTTAAAGTGTTATAGGGGTAAGGTTAGCAGGAGCTGTAAAACGAGCGATTTGGAAACTATCGAAAATACTTCAATATACGGCCGTGGTTAAACGCCCACGAGCTGGATGGCAGCATCTGCAAGTTAACTACATGTAAACTTGTTCCTTTAGCAGGTATCTGCAGACATCGAAAATAGCGAATAACAATGAGTAGTCATACAGATCGAAACCTTATACGAATGGCACTTTTGACAGTCCTAAGTCACGTGTGTAAAATCGAAACGCTATTTGGTATATAAAAATTCACTCGAGTGTATCGCTATTTTTAAGCCAATTAATATATCCCTTTTGCCCGCGTGACTTTAATACTGCCAACAGTATCGTTCGTAACGTTTCTGTCCGAGTACCCCTAATAAATCGACTCTCTATAATTGCCTGCGTCATTGTTAATTGGAACTACAAGTAAAATGACATACTGTAAATGGCAATGAATGCAAGAAATATAATTGGCAAATAAAAGGGAACTATTTGCATAAGACACATTTTAGATATTGGAATCATTTTGTTTTAAAAGTTGAAATAAATAAGAAAAATGTTTTCGTCGATTCTAAAATGGGCGCCAAATTCATCAAAGGCGCTTTTATTCAAACACGCGCATCTAAGCGAAACACGCTTTATTCAAACATTTCTCACGCGATTTGGTTGAACCGAACATTCAGGGGGGTAAAAAAGAAAAACCAGCTACAATGTAGCTATTCAGTCATCATCCCAACACACTCTCAAACTGAATCAATGAAACTGGGCCATTAAACAATACAAAAAAAGCCGCATCGCGATGCACGAATAGCTAGCTAGTCATCAAAGGGGTGAAATTAGCGAAGAGTTTTATTTCCCGTATCACGTGGGTTATAAAATGGCGTAACATTTTTCTACCGTAAAAAAGAATTAAAAGAGTCAGTGAATAGTAACAGGTGAGACTAAATTGAACAGCATACGAAAAATAACGAGCAGTCAGACGGTGGATATATACAAATTAACAGTAGTTTTGAAATTATTCGGAGTGAAACAATATTTCGTTGCGTCTGGATTAACTGTGAATTATCAGTAAGTAAATCATTTTTTAATTAACTTAATCGTTGCAATATCATCGCTATGCTTTAGTTCATCGTCCAACTTCAAAATATACAGGAAGTCAGTGAAGTTTGCATTCACTGGCAGACTTCACGGGCGCCCTGTATTATTTGGATCGGGCTGGAAATGTGCTACATGTATCAAATATATAGCTTCTGGACTTCAAGCACAATCTCCTTTGCCTTTTTGTTTTTCACTCTTGGGAATGTCAAGACTCCAATTATCGGATATCGAATCATTAATCCCTATGGCAATATCGAGACAACACCATTCTCCTCACGGCATTGCTTAGTATAGTGGTAAAATGTTACGAAAATATAACAAACAGCACCTACAGTTTCCGTTAATTTGCTTTGACACGTGACTACGTCATTTAATAGGTACAGCGGGCATATACTGCATGATGCGTAGGATTTGAAGTTAGGTGTTGTAACGATTTCGGAAAAACGACGGAAAAAGTCTCACGTAGTGGACAAAAATAAAACTAATAAGTCTAATGCACGAATTCTCCTGTTATGCTGTATTTGGCCATTATGCTCTAAATGGTCAGTATATGACCTAATTTAATCTGACCATTAATAGTATGCGAACAATAAATTGGTTTTATTCACGCATGACCTGCAAACATGTAGAACCATATCAAATTATGCTGATAAGTGGTCTGAACATATAAAATCAGAAACTACTTTTTAATGGATAATGGCCAGATATCGGTATAAATATACGCTCTATTTTATGAGGGGTCTCATGCAGCATGAGTCGTGGCTAAAACGGGCCAAAAAAAGTGGAAAACTTCAAGCAGTGTTACCATTCACATTTGGATTTTGGAACTTCCGAGGGGCGAATGTCATTTTTACTAAGAGTTTTCGTATAAATGTACATGTGCACTACAGTCAGAAAAAAACATGACTTCAACAATAAGAACTAAAGTTTAATCGAAGTTTTGTATGAAACGTCTTACGTACTCATACGTACATGTACTGTATATTCATCATATGAATGGGAAGGTTCTGCAACTTTTACCGGGAAATTCTCCATCATAACGTACATTATTTTTTCTCTCTCATACATGTATTGTCTAAAGTTCGTTTTGATTTAACATAGCGTGAATGTTCGGGAACTCACAAATTTATTTGTTTTAGTCGAACATATGTAATTCGGAACTGGTCTTAAACAGAGAAAATAACATTATGCGTCCATACCCTAAGACGGGAACTGGATCATAAATTCGTGTAATTTAACCCGAGTTAACTTTGACTTCGCTTTTCATCCTAGTTAATGGCGCAGAATATCCCATCCACCAGTGACATATCCAAGGTCGATCAAATCATCGAATTAATTCGTTTTAGAGTTACAGTATTCACGCCTCCCCCTGTACAATGCTAGGCCTTTGGTCAGTATCCATAAATTGTTCGCACCTGTTGCTGGCTAGCTGGCCTGACCTGACATAATCTGATCGGCTGTTAACTTATGTGGGACATCCATCAGAACCAGATATGCAAATAAGAAGGACGAACGAACATCTTCTAAGCAGCAACAGGTTTCATCTTCGGTCGTTTCAGCGTACTAATCTTTCGATCAGACAACGTTCGGAAAAACGACCAGTAATCGTCTCACCAAAACAATGTTCATAAAAGTTTTTATACTCACCTAAATAATCATAAATCGTACCCATGCCATTCGATTTTCAATCTCACATCGAGAGTGAGTCGAAATGATTGATCCTATAGAAAATGTACGCTTTGCACATTCACGGATTATTAGACTTTTATTGTTTCGACCAAATCCGTTTTTGACCAGATCAATGACGCCCTGAACCCCACTTTTAAATCTGAACAAAACAAGTTTTGCCTATTACCTAACCATTTTAATATGCAGCATCTCAACTGAATGACTGACTGCCAAATTCCCAGACAGATTACCGGATCTCTGCCAGAAACACGTCGTGTTTCGTATCGGAATGCTCGTATTAAGGCAAAACAAATACCTAAATACGATAAAAAAAATGTCGATAGATTCTATTGTTTTTAACGGATGCGTAGATTTTCAAAATTCATTTTCAAGTTACTACAATTTTATGATGCTTATACGTGTCTGATGTTGTATATAAAAAAATACGAGAGGTTGTTGAGATTTCTCCATTATTGAAAGTTAACTTTGAAAGAAAACAAAGCATCAAGGTCGATAAATTAACTGAGTTTCCAAAAATTATTAACCGGCAATTTACTCCTACACGATTTGAAAATATATTATAAAATGAGCTTTCGCATTTGTCATTAGCCACACAATTTATACCAATTTCCTCCCCCCCCCCTTTCCCCCCCAAATACATCATTTGTTGTTGGTGATGTACGAAACATGCATCAGTGTGAGAAGTTTTGCCAATAAAAAGTGTACTATACGTTTCAAAATTATTTTGGGCTTCGAGGCCGGGTAATGAAGTTATTGCTAACTTTCACAAGAAGACGACGCGTGCTGGCTACGCCTAGATCAGACATGTTGGGGTACTTCAGAATTTTACTGTGGCAAAAATAAGATTGCCTTCGCTATAGATAAATTGCACGTGCAGGCCGGCGCATTCCTTCCATATACTCGTATCACTTTGCATTATTCCTTTATTTAATTATTTATTTAGAAATAAAGTAGAAAATTCATACAATTTTTGATTTGTAGCGGCAAAACGGCATCAAAATATCTACTTTCGGTTAAAAAATCATCATGTACCCCACAACACGCCCACAATGTAAATCGAGCCATATTAGCCACGCCCACGAGCTGCGTGACGTCACGTGCAAGTTATCTATACGTTTTGCGATACTCAACAATGAAGGATTCCACATGGCGCTGAATAATTAACACATCTTCAAGAAAGCAAGATTCGTTTAGGCTATGCTCCAAAAAATAAGGAAAAAAATTAGTCAAATGCTCCCATTTTTTGAGTAGGCACATATTGCTCACAGCGCATTCCAGCAATTTTAGGTTACCAAAGTCTTTTTTTTTAATCAGCCACCATTTGCATGACACGCATTTCAAACGGTAGGTCAGCCAACAACGAAAACCTTAACAGGAGGGATTTCGATTCAAAGATTCGCTTAAATGGCATAATTTTTCAAGCTCGAATGAGCTTTTTTAAGTAGGACTTAAAGATAACCCGTCATTAGGAAAAGGGTCAGCGAGTTGGTTTACTGTTGCGTTGTCGGACAAAGCTTATGAAAACGTTAAATATATACTGGTAAACGTAAAATTAAAATAAATTGCTGGGCAAAAAAAAAATACAAGTGGATATAGAAAATTGATAACAAGGGTTTCTAATAATTAAATAAAAGCCAATGGGATGATTACTGTATACAAGAGGAGAAGGGCATTCACAATTTTCAAAAATAAGTTTTCAGCTCTTATTTCATAAACTACTCAGAATATGTGGGTGCATCGAAGCGTTTTTGATTTCCCAGTATCTGACAACAGGTACATGTACTTTAGTTTTGAATTTTAGGGGAAAATATTGTCTATTCGAACAAAACCATAGGTCTGAAATCATCTCAGACGGGGAGATTACAGTAAGCTACTGACAGTAAGTAAGTCCCTTCAACTATCCATTGGGCCCTTAATGGACAGGTTGTTCATCAGGTCACACAGTACGAATATCTCGGGGTACTCTTGAGCAATGGAATTAAGTATTGTTCAAATATGGAGGTTAGAATACATCTTAAAGGTCGCAGATCAGCGGGCCTTCTGTGTCGCTTGGCATTTCAATCCTTTAGCAAGTATGAGATCATTCAGGGGGATTGCAGTACCGGCATTGACATATGCTAATGACGTACTCTGCTTCTCTATTGGGTTGAACAAAGAGCTGGAAATCCTGCAAAGAATGCAGGTTAGGGCAGAATTGGGGACGAATAGGTTCACAGCAGTAGAAACCTTGCAAGGGGACATGGGATGATCCAGTTTTGAGGTGCGGAAGATGGCTAGCAAATTGACCTATCTTCGTAGGTAATGGACTCTGGAGAAGTCCTATCCAGCTAGGCAGGTCTACGAGCTCTTAAGGAGTGAAGGATGGACGACTTAATGGCTGCGCCGAGTAAAGAGGTTTGAGCCCTGATTGGGCTTCAAGAAAGGGCCATGGGCCGGTTTGGACATTTGCGTAAAACGAATGATTTTAAAATGGGAGGAGGGAATTTAATAAAAGAGCATGAGCAGGAGCATAGGAATTGACTAAGCACCTGGCGAAATTAAGAGCTACTGAGGAGACGTGCGATCTGTGTCTCAAGGGAAGTGAGGATGTATAGCATGTGTTTTGTGCATGCTCGGCTTTAGAGAGCGCTCGATCAGGAATGGAAAATGCATCTGTAAACGAATGGTTAGGATTGGAAACAGGTGGCTCAAGAAGAGACAGATCCATTCAGGCGGCAAAGAGCCTTTCGTATATTTTCATGTACAGTATGTCCCAATAATAATAGTATCATGCAGAAATGGGGTTTCTGACATAAAAAGGGGAAATATTTTTTGATCCGAATCTACTTAATCCTCAATCGTTTTCCTAGAGAAGAGGGAAAGATGGGGAAATAACGTGGAAAGAAAACATTTCTCAATTTATTGTTTGAAATTACAGTGAAACCTGGAAAAGTGACCACCTTTGGATAGTGAACACCTGTTTATGTTGACCACTTTTTTGTGTTTTGATTTTTCTAGTTTACATTTCCTGCATAAAAATTCTCTGTATAGTGACAAGTGAGCACCTGTCTATTGTGTACAGTGACCAGTGTGTGTTGTCTTTTTTGAAATTTTTACATTGTCAATGTATCAATTATAAAGTTACCAGATAACAGATGAGTCACATTACATCTTTTTTTATCCCATGGACATGATGATTCTGTACTTTTTTAGTTTTGTGATTTTTTACTACATTTGTAACAGTCTACATGTATAAGTACAGTGTACATGTTCATTATATAATGTAATTCACGCATTGTTTGTATAGTGACCACCTGGGTACAGTGGCCAACTTTTAATTTATTTTGGTGCTCACTCTTAACAGGTTTTACTGTACCTCGACATGTTTTCTGCATCTCGTTGATTTTAGTTGGCACCAATAACTAGCCTACTGGACGAGTGGATCCAACGATAACACCATGGGTAAATGGTATTGGTTGGGCACCATGTCCAGAATATTTTATTTTAACAACTGCGATGATGAGGACATAATCGCTGACGTTAATCCGGACGGACGCTGCCTCTCTGCATCAGTGGCTTGTGGTGCCAAGTAGAAGCTGGAGGACTGTAACAACAAGAACCTCAAGTATGTTTATATTTGCCAAAAAGAGGCGAATTTAGCGCCAAGTAACTATAGCCCAGCCAGCAAGGACTCCCGCCACCCATCCGCAGTAACTTCACACTTGATACATACAAATGAACCTGCCAATTGCATTTGAAACACATGCTCAGCATTCCTTTGAGCGCTGCTCCCGTTTAACATTGGCTCGTATTTAGTACTAATATAGTTACATATACAGTTACAGTATGTATCGTGCCAAACCTGGTGGTACAACTGTTCATTAGAGAAATTTCGATTGTTGAAGCTAAACTGTGTTGTATCCATGTGAATTTAGAAGTGATGAAATTTACATTTTACTGTTACTATAGGTCTAATGTAAATTTGTAATTAAAATGATGCTGCTCATGGAATTTCGTTTGTTTCTTCATATCACAGACACAATCATGATTAATTTTAAAACATCAAAGCCAAATTCTCTAACTATTGTTATGTTTTAGGTTATGAGAAGTAGGGCCACAGACTCGCATTACTGCGGCCAGCCACCCATGCAGCCTTATAAAATCTTTGTTTAAATGAGATTTCGTTGTATTTGCAGTATGCAAATATGGTTTAAGCGAACTTTTAATAAAGCGAGTTGTAGCTTTTTTCCCTTAAATTTATTCATATGACTCGATGTTAATGAACGTACTGGTACGAGTGACCGCCATATTGAATCATCAAGAAAGTCGTTGAACAAATGGTTATCATTACTCCAATCTTAAACCCACTATTACATATACACAACACATATCATGCCTATCATGTTCTATTTATTGTTTAAATAGAACATGTCTTTAACTTTTCTGCAAAAAGAATTTTTTAAACACGGATTTCTTTAAGTAATATTTTTAATACAAACAATAGTGAATATGTGGCAAATTTATGGAAATTTAAAAAATTTGGCTGCACATTCCGTTATTGTTTAACATATAAAAATCCATTTCAATTACAACTGTAATATACCTTCTATACCTACATCTGAATATATACTGTACTTCCAATATACAATTCCAATCAATCTATAAACTTCTCGAGTTCAAACTATCATGGATATCATAATTTTTAAAATCGAAAACAAATTATTAACATTCAAAAATACCGAAACTGAAAAAGAAAGTTTTTAAAAAATTTAAAAAAATGAGTAATAGGCATTCTTAAAAACAATATACTGTATCGAAACTCATTTTGAATTAGACTACGAAAATTTTTTTTATTTGAGTATGTGCTACAGTCATACAATTATAAACAAAAGCATTCTACGCACGTCATTTACATGTACATGTTTTTAACATATTCCATAATTCACTTACATGTACATTTAAAATGCTCGGTCGTTTTAAAATAACTGGACAAGATTTTGAACAATTGAAAACTTAAAACGTGAGTTAGTAATTACACCGTAAAAAAGAAAGCAAGATTATGCATACATGTATATTTTTACTGAAGTGGCAATCTCATTTTCTTCCTTCACACAAAGTTAACCAACAATTTCCGTTCCATATCGTTTATTTCCCCAACTGCCTTAGTTTTGTAATTTTTTTTAAAGAAATTAATTTCAA
>JAQGAO010000580.1:0-32205 GCA_034697705.1 Ommatoiulus sabulosus | reverse complement strand
GGCACATGCTGGCTACATCATGCATGTGCAACTTATCTATAAGCTGACAGCACCAGAGCGTCGTTACAGGCCTTTCAGTAGTTCCTTAAAAATCCGCAAGAGGATCTGATTAGCAAAAGGGTCAATTGAAATGCATTTCTTTTCAATATGCGTTGTCACCACCATGCCATCAGCACGCGACATTGCATGTATTCCATTCGCGAAAATGGACCTTTTGCAGATTTCGTCAGCATGCATAAATCACGTGACATTTCATTCATTCCATTGTGCGAAAGCAGGCATTTGGTCCATCCCTGGCCGCTGGCCAGCCCCTAACACTGTCTCTTGTGCTGGGTGAAGGTAGTCTTGTGTCTCTGAGGTCCAACCTGTGTTTGTTTCTGCGTCTGTTTGGGATATCTTTGATACATGTATGTTGTAACCCTGTCTTGTGTTTTCTGCTTTCTGCGTCAGCGTTCCTAAATGTTCTGCGTTCTCACCTCTGTATGTCGTATTACATTTTTTGCATAAGCCACCGTTTCTTATGTGTACGCCCGGACGCCTTTTGCCTTATATAGGCACTGCGCCGTCATACCCACCAACCAACCAACCAACCATTGTGCGAAAATTACCGGAAGGCAGTGCCGAGGCACGTTCTTTTAGTTGATGATGCGATGAAAAGATCACGTGATGTAGCCCCATTCCAAACTGCATAAGGTCCATTACCCGGAGGCACGTTTGTTAATTTAGTCGTTGATTCGATGAAAAGAACACGTGATGCAGGCTCATACCTACAGTAACTCTGCATCAGGTCCATAGTCATAGCACGAAAGTATGTAAGGCAACAGTCAACTAGCTGTGGTGATAAACAGACTAACGAGTTACATTGTAACTGATATAGCCACAATCACAGAATTTACATTTTTATTTTATTTTACAATGGACATTATTACATGTACATGTATATGGATATGTATCTACACGTTGATATCGTATAATGTATTGATTGACAAGCCCAATACTCCATTAGCAGCATTGTCACAGGCATCACCATTATGGCAAACTTGTAGATTTCGACTTTCATAAAGCATCTCTTGGTGATGATTGGTTTATCAAATCCGTTGGTTGGGCAATAGCATCTTCGTGAGCTTTAAACGCATCATGTCATAAAGTTGTTAAAGACAAAAATCTGGGCCCAGGACTCACTCCTTCTGAAAATAAATCTGGAAAATGTTGTTACGGTCTATATAGTTTTCACCATCCC
The DNA here is from genome assembly GCA_034697705.1 of Ommatoiulus sabulosus. NCBI lineage: Eukaryota > Metazoa > Arthropoda > Diplopoda > Julida > Julidae > Ommatoiulus > Ommatoiulus sabulosus. Next base: position 30,965 of record JAQGAO010000580.1, on the reverse strand, counting down.
AGTATGGCAACAGACATCTCCGTTGCTGTAATGGTGAGTTACCGAATTGCACTGCAAGTCAGATACTCATGTACAAGCATATACTCATCTCTCTGCTTCTTTCGTCCTTGAATTCGTAGGTCAAGGTTGAAAGGTTTTGCTAAATGGGAAGAAATGGGTGGAATTATGGGAAGAAATGGGTGGAATTATGGAAAAGCCTTCATTAGGAAGGACCGAGCAAATATTCTTCAAAATGGCAGAAAGTTTTAAAATTCATAACCCCTTGCTAGCATTGTTTGAGTTAGAGTTGAGGCAACTAGCATTTGCAGATGATCTCATGGCAGTTGTTTCGAAAAGCGGAATTTATAAGGTGTGGTAATGCTGCACTGAATTAATAAATATTCTGTACCCTGTACATTACTTGTGTTCCAAATGTGCTCGATTTTCGACCTGCCAAACCCAACGCGTATTTAGTATGTATGTATGTGCTGAAATTTCAACTTTACTATTTCAATTTTTTTTAATTATGGTCAAGAATCTCTATTTTTACATTTTCTTAATATAGATCAACTAAGAATACAATTTGTAAAATATGTAGATTATTGGGTCACATATATTACCATGCCTACCAGCATTGTCATGTACTGTACATTTCTGAAATTCTTCGCCATGGAAACTATATTCTTACTTAAGAGAAAATGAGGTGTTTTTAAGTTACGATTGGGCAGCTTAGGAAAATCAATTTTTTGGGATGAAATTGGACAGCAACTGTTGTTCACTTGAGTTTCGAAAGCAGTTCTAGGGTTTAAATTATTATAAATTTGAGAAAAAGAACTTGCTTCAGCTTTGGAAACTAAAGGTGCTCTTCAAGTTGAATTTGGATTATAATTTATCAAAAGCATTTGCATCCAAAATTGTTTACTCTTCAAATATTTTGTTTTATGCATGATCTTCCAAATCTACCGTTGAGCATTTGTTTTACTGATGGAGGACATCTATTGGACATCTATCACCTTTGGAAAAGGTGCACTAGCTTTAAGTTGACTTTGGCTTATAATTTATCAAAAGCTTTTGCTTTCAACGTTGTTTACTTTTCAGTTATTTTGTCTTATGCATGATCTGCCAAATCTACCGTAAAGGTTTTTTGTTTGCTGATGGAGGTCATCTATTAACGAAGAAGATGCTCTTGATTCTCAGAAATTTAGGTTTTGGCTAACTTTTTATGGAGATCGTAACTACTGAGATGTTATCTACTTGAGAAAGCAATGACTCGCTTTTACCAAACTAGAAGACTTGTAAATTGGCTGAATTTCTAGTTTCGAAAAAAAAGAGTAAGAATAATCTCGCTTTGTCCAAGGGTATTTTAAGGACTATGAGTGCGGTTGCTCCAAGAAACGCTATCCCAGATGTAAACAATATTGTGGCTTCCTTGGAAAACACATCGGCAATTACTTAAAATAGTACATGCTCCTCGCATGGCTGTGCGGTGAATCATTAATTTTGGGTGAAAGCCATCTTCATACGCAGGTCACTTTTTGACAATAAGGACACTGGTTTAAAAGCCAGATGTAGGGTACTGGTTTATTTACATTGTGTTTGTTTTTAATTGCTGCAACGCACGTTAATTTTAATGGTTGAAATACAAACATTATAACAATCGCAGGAAAAATTGAATTGTTATTTGTTTGCATTCCATACAAAATTGTGAGTTTTTCACGTTTGAATGTTAGTTCAACAATACATTTATTGGCCTCTATATGACGGCATTCATCGATGTCATCTGGAAACTCAGCAGGTTAACTCAATTCCGGCTTTGAAGATATTAAAGACACTTAATTATGTTCAAGAAATGATTTGAGTCAGTAACTATGATGGCGGTTAGGGTTTGGCACTTGGCACCTTCGATTGTGATGTATTCTTATCGATGGCAATAAATACTTCACCGCGGTTATGCAACTACACCAATAAATTGACAAACATTGTCATCAGCTACACCATGCACAACTATGGTTAAACTGCAATTACAATGATCATCTGCACCAGTAAACTATAATCATGGTCAATTAACATTATCAATACTTGTCCAGACACACCATCCAAGATTGCACCTCTAAATGCACAGATATGATCAACAACACCAATAAATGCATCAATACGATCAACTACATAAATAATGCGGTAACATGATCGGCCATAACTGCACAGTCATGGCCAGATAAACTAATAATTGCACGGATGTGGATATAACTACACCAATAAACTTATAATCATGATTAAGTACACCAATAAACTTATAATCATGATTAACTACACCGATAAACTTATAAACGTGATCAACTATACGCCAATAAACTTATAGACTTGATCAGGAACACCAATACACTTATAAACTTATAGACATGTTCAACTACACCAATAAACTTATAAACGTGATCAACTACACCAATACCCTTATAAACATGATCAACTACACCATAAACTTATAAACTTGAACAACTACATGTGCACCATTAAACTTATAAACGTGATCGACTTCACCAATACACTTATAAACATGATCAACTACACCAAGAAATGCTCAACCATGATAAAACTATTCACACATAAATAGCTAATCCATGATCGGCTATAACTACACAATCACGGTCAGATAAACCAATAAATGCCAAAATTCCACCTACTGAAATCTTTAATCTTATTGCTTTTTTACTTTTTTTTTTTTTTTTATCCTTTTCATAAATGTATTTCTGTTTTTTACTATACTTCCTGGATACATTATAAATTTCTCGCTTTTTTTTCTGTTTTCAGATGAAGCGAGTGATTCAAGCAGGCATGCACGACCAGGATGGAAACAATAACTTCTTGATTTCAAGGTATATAAATCAAAAATATAAATGGCTTATTAAAAGGAGTGATTTCGTGAAATATACATGTACGCCGCGGCCCGGGCATAATGGTCGCCTCAAACGGGTTCCCGATTTATAAATTAAAAAAATAAGAATTGCTTTTTAATGCCCCCTGAAAATTCCCCCATGTATTTCTCGGGAAGCGAATGTATATTCATGATGCAGGGTTCGCTTATTGAAGATAATTAGTTAGGGGTATAGAATCAGTACGTGTAGCTAGGGGTAATTTATGGTACCCCAAGGAAGTAGAATGGAGGACATTTTGGGGATATTCCCCATTCGTAAGAAGCAAAAAAAATGGCGCTGATGTGAATAACGGGTGGGAATTGGAAATTGAAAATGGACAGGGGGCAGTGCGGTCGTTATTAATAGCTACCAGGCTATTATTCATTTCATTTTTATTTCCATTTCGAAACATGCATTAATAGAGCTCTACTTCACACTCGTGCATTCAACTTTTTTTTGAAACGAGAATAATTAGGCTTTGTGCGATCAGATTTGCTTATTCGGCAATTAAGATTGCGGTGTGGAATCCGAAACGCTATTAGCAACTCGTTTGCGTCACGATAGGCTGGAATTTGGTGGTTGTTCGAACACATGTTCGTAAAACACTTAATCGACTGGAATTAGTTATCTTTTTGTGATGGTAATTATCAGCCGCTAATTATGGTAAATAGTTTCACGTTCTGGTGAAAACCTCGCCCATCGCTTATTAGCATCAACTAGAAGTTATAATAACTACCATTAAAGAACTGAAAAGAAAGGTGCGAGTACATGAAAAGCAAGTAAATGATTGTTAAAAAGCACGTATTTTGTATGTTTTCTCACCGGCTAGACCGATCAATTTAAATGCTCCTTGACTTTAATATCAGTTCATGCTCAGATTATATGCCTTGGGTTAAGACTAGGTTAAATGGGTTGGTACAACTGGTTATTAAACGTTTGGACTATTAAGTATTAGATTTTGAATTTTCGATTCAATGCGTACATTGCATGTAGTTACAACGTGTAAATGTGAAAACATGTGTGTTAAAAGACATATTTTAAAATCTCGTGTAGCAGAAGTAGTCCAACATCAAAAATCAACAAACAAACAAATTGGTTTTTTTGTATTAAGGCATGTAGTTACAACATGCAAACGTGAAAACATGTTTGTTACAAGACATGGTTTTAAAGCTTGTGTAGCAGAAATAGTCCAACATTACAAATCAACAAACAAACACACTTTTGTGTACAAGGCATGTAGTTACAACAAACAAATGTGAAAACAGGTATGTTAAAAGATATGGTTTAAAATTTCGAGTAACAGAAATAATTCAACGTTAAAAATCAACAAATAAACAAAGAAACTTTATTGTACAAGGCATGTAGTAACAACATACAAATGTGAAAACATGTATGTTAAAAGACATGGTTTAAAAGCTCGTGTAACAGAAGTAGTTAATCCAACATTAAAAATCAACAAACGAACAAACTGTTTTTTGTACAAGGCAGTTAAACTAGAAATAATTTAACATTACAAATCAACATCATGCAACAAACTGATTTAAAGACTTCAGAAAACATATGACATGTTATGAATATGAATATTTGTAACATTTTAATAGTTCGTAGAAGCGATGTGAAGAAAAGTACAGTACATGTTTGGTGAATAGCACGTTTTAGACATGTCGAGATGGTTTGTTTTGATGATATGATCAAAAACTACTTATGATATGTAGCTGTAGAATACAACTGTGAATACACGAATCATTTCTTCCTTAAACATGCTATGTAACCGAAAAAGCATGCATGCTGTTATTCAAAAATTTTGGAAGCGTATTGGCATTAATTACAGTAACTATAATCTTCGTTAAATCAGCCTTCATTTTATAATTTTAAATTTAAGGTGACTCTTTGTACACGTTTTAAAAAGAATACGCATGTTCCAACAAAGCAGTCACTTTTTTTAAAAAAGTCGCAATTTGCATAGAAAAACATTAGGAAGTAAAGTACATATTCATGTTGAAAAGAGCGAATTTGTAAGTTCGTATCTTTGAGCGCTTGAGGCATCCTGTTTCTTACGTTATGTACAGCACTAAGATTTTTTTTTTTGCTTTTTTAATACATCGCAAACTAAATTATAGGTGGGCCATACTCGACTGTTATGCATACGTATAATTAAGACAAGTGCTTTTGGCTCTCGTTTTAAAAGCATTTTGGTTTACCGTGCATTTCGTTTCTGCGAAATCTGCAATTCCCTTTAGGAAAGCATCTTACTTAAGAGTTTCTAGTTAAGGAATTTCCGAAATAACCGCTCAAAATGGCGCGTAGGCGTGAATGGCGATAATCGCGAAAAATTACACCAGCTTATTATGAAGAGGAATGAGTTAAAAAAAAAATACAGATTTTAAAGTAAATTAAAATTGGAGTAAAGTGCAAGGAGCTCTTTTTTATATTCTTAGTACAATGAGGATGGTTGTTACTCAATCTTTTTTTTTTCAAAGGAACATAACGGACGTTTTTGTACGGATATTTTAGTTTTCCCCACTATTACGTAACACTACACTCCATGCTCTGCACAAAAAATATATTAAAATTCCGCATATTTTTCCAACGTGAGGAAAGAAAAGCCCAGTTTTGTTTTCGCAAAATAAAAAAAACAAAACAGCCACGACAAGCGCTTGTAAAACAAAAGTCAATGTCAAAAATGGCGAATTTTTTGCGAGGGGATAAGAGTGTAAAGTTATTGTTAAAGGGGGCCACATGTGGGTCACTCCGCCTTAAGTGGTTCGTGATTATGAAAGTATGTGCATTTATAATGAAATTGTAACAATGAGTAGAATTGTGATATAGACGCGTGGTGCACGACGATGCTGGCGCCTCGCACTGGCAGAAATCTAGCATCAACAAAACTGGCTAAACAAAGACAGATTAAGACAAATGGCCGGCTTCTTAGTGGTTCTGTAAGGCGTTTTTAAATTGAATTAGGTAAATTGTGCTCATTTAAGGGGAAAAAATCCTTTTTTTGTCTGAAAAAATTGCTAACGTTCACTTGCATTCTTGTTTTTCTTCGTGGAGTGAATAGACGTACTTGCTCAAGGATTAACTGTTTACACGTAAAGCAATTTCTTAAGTCACGAGTTGTTGTCATGGAAACCGAAAAGATTTAGTCAGCTAAGTACTGGTTTTACTGGTCAGATAAATGATGGTTTTACTTTTAAAATGCAAACTCATTGCAGAGTGTCTATTTCGTCAGTCGTAAAGCCTAGTACATGCAGATTGTAATAAACAAAAACAGTGTTTCTGTTTGCTCAAAATACTTGCTACGAAAATTTCTAGCAAATATTGTGACGGAAAAAAGCTGTTTTCAGCAAACATTGTTCCTGCGTGGTCGTCTGCTGTATGGGTGGGTTTGCTTTTACCCACGAATTGACTAGTTAATGCGTCGTCTGCTATAACGCAAAATTTGCATTCAGTAATGTATTAATGATTTCAGTTTTGTGTGAATATCTGAAAACGCATATGCCTTTTTTTGCAAAATGAAATGTTAATTAAGAGGATTGTATTTTGAGTTGTCTTAGAAGAAATTGTCTTACGTGTGGTGCAACCGCAATAAGCATCTTCAAAAATATGACTGCCAATGCCGAAAATTCAGTATTGTAAAGTACTGCCCATGACTCATTGTAAATATACATGTACCTACATCTGCATCATTTTTATTCTTGCTAACGTTGTTTTTTCGTGTTAGCTCCTTCATGACTGCTCAACATGGTAGCCTCCATTTTGTTTGTTGACAAACTGTTTGTTCTATGTCTTGGTGGTGTGTGAACTTTGTTAGCAAAGACACATTTTGAGAGAACATGTTTTCTATTTGTTGCAGTTTGTACCGGGTTTAAGAAGACTTTAGTCGCCGTTCTTTAAAAAGCTTTATTAAAAAAAAAATGGTAAAACTACATTTTGCGAACATGGCAAACGAAAAATAAACTATGATACATCATCTTTTTACGATCAGATTACTATTTTTAAACGTTATTCCAAATGGATATCACTCTTATAAAGAATTAAATTATTTGAACATTAAGTTTGTGTCGATATTAGCAAGACAAGTTTTATCATGCTTGCTATTCGTAGTTGAGGTGTGAAAACCGAAAATTTTGCTAAGAATGGATTTGGAGACGTTCAGTATCTAGCATCACTTTCATATGTAAATTGGGAAATGTTTTTTAAGCCCTGTGAATGATGTACTCTTTTGGGACGACTTTCTTTTCTCAGGCAAACGTTTACATGCCTTGACTATAATTTTTGCAACATTTACCTATTTGTGTTTACGGTGCCGACCAACAGTGGCGCTGGAAGATCACCAGCATTGCATGCACTGCTTTGCCTTTCCACAGTATAACAGAAAAAAAATTGAACTAAGACTTAAGTAGGCTTATTTATGAATGGAGATTAATTAAAAGCTCTCTGGAAGAAGGGTTATGGTGGCCTACGGGAGTGCCCCCTTTGGGAAGGGATGGGAAGTTATATCTCCGGAGAGATAATGGTTCTTTAATAATTATCAACGATTGAAAATTAGCCATTTTTTCCATTAACCTCTTTCCAATATGATAGGTCGATTCCATTGTTATCCAATTACTTTGCCATTTGTACAAGTTTTTTTTTTCTAAAACACGGCCCCCGCCCATTCTCCTCGATTGTGGGTCCCAAACGAGAGAAAAAAAATGGGAGATTATTGGCATTGAAAGCGTGGAGGAGGTAAAGAAAGTTGCCACCATCGCTCTGCGGGACACCATGATATGCCAGAGAACGTAATAATGCAACGCACGTGAAACGAAAAGTCCGAAACCAATAGAATGACAATCTATACGCCCAATATATACAGGGGTGTATGATTACGAGGGGCAGGAGCATCGTGGGTATAGAAACGAAATCCCGCTAGGGGATGGGAACGAAGAGCAAAAGAGGCTCAACATGCAGGGGTACGGAGCTGCGGGGGGTTGGGGGGTCCTGGGCCAAAAATATGGGATAAAAACTGGCGTAAATATAGACGGTCCAGGCTTGAAACGGGGAGATTTTCGGGTTCACGCCTAGCGTTGGGTAACGTTGGGAAACGATGGGGGCGCCACATGTGGTCTCGCCGCACGAAGAAAAGCCGAAATACACACTGGGTTAGTTAAGTGTAGCCGAGTGAGTACATGTATTGTGTTTGCATAATATGCTCTACTTCAAGCTATCCCCCCGTTAGCTCATAATGGCGCGATTAGCATTTGCATACGCTTGTGGGGACACCCTGTAATCTGCCAACTGAATGAGGCGAGATAATACCCTAGAAATAATAGTGTCGTATTCTTTCGCAGTAAATGGGAATTCATGCACTCTGCTTTTGGAAAACATTGAAAGAGTAGGAAATTGGGGAGTATATAAGTTGCCCCAATATGGGTGTGAATATACAGACCACCCTGAATTAGTACCCTGAATATGTGAAAACTGAAAAATACTATATGTAGGCTTCCTATAAATTCCTAATGAAATTTTTATTTTTATTAGTTTAAAATTAACTTACAGTATTTTTTTTTTAATTCCGGTTGTTGTTACATAACGCATGTAATATAAGCGTTATTTTAAATGTACTTTGAAAAATCTACACCATTAATTTTTTCCGAAAACAGCAATTTTCATACTGTGCAAATACTTTATTTTGTCAACTGTATCTCGTTCCAAACCTAGTCTAACTTACATGTATTTATAAAACAAAATGTGAAATGTCCTACCTAAAGAGTATTTAAAAATATGGTAACGTACATGTACATGTACAAATGACGTTATAGATCCTCCCCATGGTGTGATACACCCTGTAAACCAATCGAATGAATACCCAGCTACATGTAGATAATAAGACCCCATTATAGCTTGTGCATTTGGTAAAAACGTCTGCTTTTTGTACAGTTCAGAATTCAGGATAAAGTCTGTCGTAATCCTTTTTTTGCTTCCATGTTTTACCTATAAATCTAATCTTACTCATGCATGCAAGTTTTTTTCGCATCAATATAACCAGGATTTTAAGCGGAGAAACCTTGACCCTCGTAAATACTATCGATGCCCGTATTGGCCTTGAATACGCACATCGTATACTTCATCACCATCACTCACATTTGCCGCTCATTTTTTGTCCATTAAATTCGTACTATGCAGGGTGAAATGATGATGATGATAGTCTGCAAGCCAAAAAAAAATACGAAAATGATAATAACATAGATGCGTTATAGGGAGGGTGCATTACCAGTCAGCGAGCTTTATAGCAATTTGCGATTGCTTCCTAGGAAATGGATAATGCGTTTATACTCCGCGCAATTCATTACATCGTTGAAATACCGACATTCCTTTGATGACGCTTCACAATATACTGTATTCCGAAATTCCCAGAAAATGCAGGGCTATTGCATGCATAAATGCAAGGCTTAAGTTAAGAAATAACCCTGCTCGGTTTGCAGCTTGGCAATTCCCAGTATATTAGAAGCAAAATTGCAGGAAGTCTTAATACCCTCAATTATGGGGTAAACAAATAGCAGCAGTAATAATTTTCATATGGTAGATATACTGTACATTATTTTAATTCTGTTTTACTATAACGACCGTATTGGTCGTTTTACAGTAGTGACAGTTCATTTTTGTTCGAGAATTTTATGTTGGTAATTTGTGACCATTTCAAAACAACGCATGGTCAGTCCACTCGAAGTTCATACTCTTTGGAGTCATGCGATGGTTATGATTAAAATACATGTTATTGGCAATGGTGGTAAACAGCACTTTGTAAAAACGTCATTAAATACACAATTTTAAAGTTAGTATATATTGTGGAAATTTACAGCAGAACATGATTCACGTTGATATCATGCAAAAACTAACAAATTTTGAAAGAATCACCCTATAGATAGCTTTCACAAGCAGACGACGCGGGCTAGATCCGCCTAGATCAGACATTGTGGGGTACATCATATTTGTAATGTGGCAAAAATGGTTGCGTTTGCTATAGATAACTAGCACATGACGTCCAACAGCTCGTGGGCGTGGCTAATGTGGCTCGGAATACATTGTAGGCGTGTTGAGGGCGTTGCAAAATAAAATATGGAACGAATGTGCCTGCACGTCTGCAACTTACAGTATCTATTGTATAGCAAAGCAAACCATTTTTACCACAGGAGAAATATTAAGTACCCCGCAATGTCTGATCTAGGCGGAGCCAGCACGCGTCGTCTGCTTGTGAAAGCTATCTATAGATAAGTTGTACGTTCACACGTGCAAGTACATTCGTTCCAACATTACGAAAAGTGCCCCACAACACACCCACAATGTACATCGAGCCACATTAGCCACGCCCACGAGCAGCATTATTTCGACGTCATCTGGTCAATCAATGCACAACCTCAGAGGGCAACACAGCTCAAATTCATCTACTAATTGATAATGTTACATTGTTACTTAATGACGATCAAACATACTAGTACATACTGTCTAATAGTAAGTTCGAGTATCATTTAATTCCTAACTCTTCTGGTTTAAACACAATACATGTATTATGCATACAGTTTTAAAAGATTGGTTGGGATTCCATTTCGTTTACATTTACAGGTCGAGTATGTTTTTTCTCTTTTTTTTTCGAAAAGTTTGAACATCAAAGGTGCCGAAACGGAGCTACCCTACTGGTCTTTTCGTCAATAGTACTGTTTATGTTGATTGCGCTCATCATTAATCCTGTCAATAGTATTGACCATGTAGGCTTCCTCCATAATTAATCAGGTCATCAGAAATTGACCATGTAGATTTCCCCCATAGGGTACAAACACAACGAGCTTTAAAGCCAGCTTTTTAAGGTGGCTTTAAAAGAGTGTCGCTTAGTGATATTGCATACGCTTACCACTAAGCGACACTGCGAAAAAAAAGCCATAAATGATTGACTTTAAAGCTCGTTGTGAACGTAATTCACTGTCAATGTCACCAAAGTGGTATTCGGAAAATACATGTATGTATTTCTGTAGGTTCTGTAGTTTCTGTTCAAGTACCCATTGTATAGTTTCTGTTTTCTGTACATTTCTAGAACACATCATAAGTGACAAACATTCTTTTAATTTGCATTTTTCTTCAGCTGATTCCAAAGCTGTTTTGTCATATACAATGTAGTAGGTTTGAGCTCTCGAAATTGGAAATTGGAGTAATTGATACTTGTGTGACGTCATCTCCTAGCCTTTAGAGTAGTTTAGCAGCAGTTTGATTTTGAATAGGGCAATATTGAAGGCAGAAATCGATGCTGTAAGTGACTCAGTCCGTTCTCCCTCCCCTCATCCGTTCACATGAGTGATGGCCCTACCTGCATGCTGGGCCCTAACCGTCTCCGCCCGTTTTCCACTTTTTTCCCATCAGTCGACGTAATAATTTTCCATAAAATAAGAGAATCTGCCCGTATGCAGCAACCCCCTTTCACACGGGCCTGCCTCTAGCTCCCCTCCACGGCGTTTCTACTCAACACCAGTTTGCCAGTTCAAAGGGCCTTTGTGCCATCAAATTGGCTGCATGCGGTCCTTTGTGCGAGTAGACAAAACCGGATCCCACCTGGCTTTAAACGCAGCCCTGTGGAGGGACAAAACCCTTAATTATCTGCTGAACTAAACCACGCCATAAGTTCAAGAAGTAGGATCCATTCTCCTACACGTAGATTTATAGCTCGCGATGGGACCAGCAAGCATCAAGCAGCGAAAGAATTACCAGAGAAACTTGAAAGTGGGGAGAAAATGGTGGATGAAGACTCGTGGGGATAATGATACACCTATGGATTCGAGTAATATTCGGGTGTGGGTCTGGGCTGCGCTCTTGACATGGCCACGCTACTGGAACCATTATCCATGGAGCCATTCTGCTTCTCACGTTGCATCCTCGACAGATAATGCACGTTGCAGGACGCAGAAACCCACGTTCGATGCCATTGTTTGAATTGCATACTGATGGCAAATGACGGGTGGCACCAGTTGCTGGTCATCTTAAAAATATGGCTGGTTTTACATGTATATATGAAGAAGGTTTTCTTCGCTTTATCACTTATGGGAAAAAATGATGGACAATGATCGTAAACTGAAAACTGAGGGAAAGTGGTCGTTAATTGCAAACAGATGGAAGATGATCGTAAATTGAAAACTGATGTAAAGTGTTCGGAAACTGGCAGTCAGTGATGGAACCGAAGTACATGTATTTTCAGAGTAGTTAAACTTGAAACAACTTAAGCCCGGCAGGTCCACACCAACCAAAAACGCAGAACCTTTCCTTGAAAACGTTTCTGTCAAAGTTTCTTACGAAATTTTTTTTACAAAACCAAAACCAAAATTCAAATTTAAAAACCAAGTTTCCCTCTCTGGTCGAGTAGTGGTCAGATGAAATGAGGAAAACCAAAACTTTTTGGCGGTGGCGCTGCTATTTGCTTCGACGTTTGCACGATATCGATATCCTGCAGACGAAACCTGTGGTACACTGCCATAAGTATTGTTTATATGAAATGACTGATATTGATTTATTATATACATTATTCTAGCACATGTCGTTGTTCCAAAATCTATGAGTAAGTTAAATGGTTGGCTTCCAAAAATTAAAGGCAAAATACGAAACTAAATAAAACATTGGCTATAATAACCTATCATTGAAAACATTATTAAAACCAAACTTACAGCTGTCGAGTCTTTTTATAGAGGGAGAAATCACCGCACTTCTGGAAATTGCTATAGTTACTCCTGAAAGGGTTAATTTTGTCGTCTGTTTTATCGTCTGGCGTCTGCTGGCGTTCATGTGATCTTCTGGTGATCTTCTATTGTCTGCTTATAGTTTTCTAAATATGGTTTTTGGCGGTGTGGACGCTCAAGTTTTTCAAAACTAGTTAATGAAAACCAGTATATTTTGACAAGTTTCATATTGGTTTTTAGTTTTGGTTTTTTTGTTGGTGGACCGGGCTTTACAAGTACATGTACATGTATATCGACATCTAGCAGTTTACAATCATTTCAAGTTTGCCACCAGTTTGCAACCAGTTTTTGTTTTCATATAAAGTATAGGTAGGAGCGCGCACCAAGGAAAATTAAACGAAACCTGGTTTCTGAAACTGGTAACTCGATCCCAATTCGGAAAGCCGGTTAATGCACGGTTTGGAAACATGAATATAGTTTCGGAAACCAAATTTCAGTTTGTTTCATTGGTGTGAACTGTGTTCCCACCTGAAGAGGTTACGCCATCTGGAATAATGTTTTGTAGACAGATGTATTTGGGGCAAATTGTACTATTTTCAATTGAAAGCAATTGCAATGTGTATTCAAATGCATTGCACCTTATTTGGCGAAGGAATTAAGACGGAAGATTTATTAACAACACTTTAAAATGTTTGTATTTGCTGTTTTATTTTTAGTATAATCCGTGCTTAAAATTGTGTCCAGTATAGGCCTACACTTAAGTTTAACACACTGTGCATGCATAAACTGAAAAAAAAAATGCTTATCTTTTGGCTAGGCTCTGACATTCGTAAGAATAGACCTAATGCAGATTTACGTATGGTGCTACATCACGTGATCTTTTCATCGAATCATCAACTAAAAGAACGTGCCTCGGAACTGCGTCCGGATAGTTTTCGCCATTGGAATGAACGAAATGTCACGTGATATATCCATGCTGACGAAATCTACACAAGGTCCATTCTTGAAGTAAACGATTCACGTCTGTACGTAATGATGAGAAACTTTGAAAATGGTCCAAATCGGCTTAAAACTGAGGAAATGTTTCATGACATTTGCAAAGACACGTCAATTATAATGATTTGAACACATACGAATCGTACGTAACGAAGCCAAGAATCCTTGGAATGTACGCATCATTGCCTTATTACAGACTGTTGGGACGGTGGTCCAATCATTCGACGTGGATGGGTTTAACATCCGGTAAATTGTGCAATGGCGTTAATGAGTGGAATGGCCCATCGCCAGAAATCCTTAATTATTCATGAATGAATGCTCTCCAATTAGTTGAATAAGCTGCTCTGAAGTGTCGAGCTGAAGAACTTGTATCTATTTGGCACAAGCTATATCTATCTGTAACGACTCTCATCCTTCGCTTATTATCTCGAGGAAAAATCGAGGTTGGTATGCCATGCAAGTAACAAGCCCACGACAATGGCCAGAGTTGAAGAATGAACCTGACTTTTGTTCCTCTCCATGGACTGATGACTTACGGAAGAAAAGTGAAAACGAACAATCGCAAATGCACGCCATTGTTTTCGTTATTAATTTCACTTTCTACAAGAGGAAATAGGATAACGTTCCTCTGGCTCGCTCGCAATTGTTTCGCAACGCGCTGGCAGGTCATTGTAAACGTCTATTTCGGGACGATGGTTTTTTTAAGATGGTGCATGCCTGCGAAGGGAAGACACCTCAAGGGCTTGCTTCAGGGATAAAGACGCCTATCTTATTTTCATTGCACGAAAATTGCACGCTCTCACCATTTTTCTGCTTTTTTGCACATTTTTGTTTCGGCAATTTCAGTGTAGTTTTTTGCATATTAGCCATGGAGGAAGCTGACGGCTAAAAGGATGAAATTTGCATAATATTTGAGTGCTAGTTCGCGTGACTATGTATTGTGGCATTTATGTAGCTGATACTAATATGAGGCATGAAAACACTGGAAAAATGTATGATAGCGTAGACGGTAGACCCTTGATCTTTCAAGACATCAAAACTTCATCATCGACCTAACTGTATCTATTTTCTGTAATTTAACTTCTGTAATGTTTTCGTCAAATTGGATGCCATTTTAATTTTTCTAGCCATGATATTATCTACATGTTCTTTCCAAATGTGCCACGAATATTAAAAATACAATTGTATACAGTAAGTCAGTGTGTAGTTTTTAAAACGGATTTTTGAAGGGAATCGGGGAATTAAGTAAAAGTCCCGGTGGAACTGATGCAAAATTCACGACATTCACAATTTAACAAACTTTACATAAATATTTGGAATAAAGAGAAATATCATTAATCAGATTAATTAATTAGTCTGACTAATACTGAAAAAAAAATCTGACCCATACTGAAAAGCATTGAATTTACAATGTGCATGTTGAAATGTTTGATTTGCTATGTATTTTAAGATGAATATTTGATGTTTTTTGAGCGCATTTTGATATTGTGAAATGCACATCATAGTGCGTTTTTAAAATGCGAAACACATTCGGAATGCATTTTGATATTGCTAAATGCATTTCAAAATGCGTTTTGGTATTACGAAATGCATTTCAAAATGCGCTCTGATATTGCGAAATGCATTTAAACGTGCATTTTGATATTGCGAAATACATTTCAAAATGCATTTTGTATTTGTTAATGCATTTCACGGTTAACTGTGAGAATATCATGAGATAATTAATAATGAGATAATGAGATAATTATTATGAGATAATTAAATATCATAAGATATTTTTAAAATGCATATTAGCCTATATGTTGTACATGTATATTATACTGTATATGAGATTAAGTATATTTCCATCCCAGTCATTTGAAAAGCGTTTTCAGCTTCGAATTAGCCCCTCATAACAATTTAAAATTGAGTAGTATTAGTTGGAATTCCCTTTGCGGAAGATAGTATTAAACATAAGCTCAGTAACACAATTCTCTATTTTCTTCAAATGCCATATTCCTTTTGCTTATAATTACTTGTTAAGCCAAATTCTAATCCTATTTATGCGTGTTCCTGTAACGCAGGTTGATGGGACTGTCTGTCGGGTTCAGTAACTGGTGGTTCCTCTGTCTCTTGTCAGATATCACATCTATTTCTGGGTTGAAACACTCTCCTCTTAGGATATCATCTGTTTATGTCCCGATGCCAACCACTGCTTTCTCAGGGTACTTCGGTTTCCCATTCCCATCAAGAAAACAGCTAGATCTTATTTTGATTATCGAATTAACATCGACATCAACGCAATTGAGGTCTTAAAATAGACACTGCGCATGAATCCCATTAGTATACATCTGCGAGCAGCGCTCACAAAGCCCCTATTATTTTTGCGGTGAAAATTCATTGACCCAATAAGCACGATAGTCGTGATGAGGCTTCCCCTTAATTGCGCAAATTTCAGCGTTGCAATAAATAATTGATTTAATGACCCGTTGATTGAAAGTGTAATTACGCTTTTTGCAGTTTCTGAGGCAGGGTTTTTTTGTTGTTGTTTACCCCCCTGGAGTATCACTTTTACCTTTTTTTAATCCGAAGATGCAAAAAATAAGGAAGGGAATTGAGTGTGGGTTTGGGTGGGGTCCTTGTTCGTTTCTGCTAACATGTCCAAGAAGCTGCAGTTTCGAATAATTAATTCGGTTAATTAAAATAATTGAGTTTTTTTGCAGCACTCTTTTCATAATTTGACGTCAGAAACATGGCATCTTCCGTTACTGATATGGTACATGTACCAGAAAAGGTTAATTTCGATGATTTCCTTAGAAACTTTTCAATTCGTGACAGACTGTATTTCGTAAAAGCGCATGCTTGTACGAAATTGTGAAACATTTGCTGCAATTTACTGCATTAATGTAATCGAGTACTGTGTGAATGTGTGATGGCATGTTTACAACCGTAGTCTCCAAAGCAGCTAGGAGTAACTTTTTACTTCCTTGAACATGTTTCAACATTTTTGCCAAGATACAAAAAAGAAATGTGAAAGAAGATTGGTGGATGGGCTTGAGTGAGGTCTTCCATTGTTTTGTTTGATTTAGTTAAGTGGCCAAGTTTAAAACAATTAAGCATTATTACTTAAATTGAATTACGGGGTTTTTTTGGTTTCATTTGGGATCTACAATGCGTGTACTTGTATTATACGGCATTGCCAAGATGCGTTTCCGGATATTTTTTTTTATTTGGTGGAAAACAATTAATGCATTATTTCTGAAATTTCACTCTGCAATTTATGCACACAATGTATGCAATGGCTAGATTGCACAATGTTTTCACTCCCTTTAAACAAATTGTTCAAAATTGCATTTTTAAATAGACAGTTCGTGTATTACATTGTTAATGCATATTATATCAGATAATGTGGTCGGTTGCACACAACTATTTAAATGATTAGATTAACTGATTTTTCATTATTTAAATGATTTTTTAATTAATTATTGATCGTTTAAAATGATTGATTATTTAAGGAATTATTTTAACTGATTAAGGAATTATTTTAGCTGATTAATGATTATTTAAAGGATTTTATTAACTGATCATTGATTATTTTTAAGGATTATATTAACTGATTATTGATCATTTAAAGGATTATTTTAACTGATTATTGATTATTTAAAGGATTATATTAACTGATTATTGATTATTTAAAGGATTATATTAACCGATTATTTAAATGATTATATTAACTGATTATTGATTATTTAAAGGATTACATTAACTGATTATTGATCATTTAAAGGATAATGTTAATTAATTATTGATTATTTAAAGAATAATGTAAATTGTTTATTAATTATTTAAAAGATAATGTTAATTGATTGACTATTTAAAGGATAATTGTAATTGATTGACTATTTAAAGGATAATTGTAATTGATTATTGATTATTTAAAGGATTGTTTTAACTGATTATTGATTATTTAAAGGATTATTTTAACTGATTATAGAGAATGAAAATTGAGGATTTTCACAGAGGTGTTTTAAATTTTATAATACAACCGATTATTTATACGTACAACATTTCTGCAGAAATATATTTCCTCGTTTTATTTCGGACTTATTTTAGCATCTTCCAGTTTTATTTCCTATAAAGTTTTTATTCATACAAGTCATTGGTATTAATGCGATTTATTTACAAGCATTTTGAAAATCGTCTTTCAAATCTTAAGATATAATGTACATGTATTTGTACGTATATGAGTTGCGCATGCTTGGAACTTCTTAACCATGCTCTATTATGTGGGCCATTTACAAAATTAAATTCCGAAATATTATGTAGGTTAACAGAGCCCCCCTCCACACTAGATTGAAAGCGATTATCATTTGTGATATACAGTATATCGGAATTAAGTTGCTAATTTGATTGTTATATAACTGTAATATTTTCGCCTTTTTGCGATGTTCTAGTAGTTCAACTGGTTCATTTTCGGTTGGCAACACAACATAATATGTAGCCTATTCGTTATATGTCGATTGATATTTCTAGTCGGTTTATGGTGCGTCAATAAAATTGATTGTACAACAGAAAATATTTTACGACTAATTTAAATGCACTTTTAAATGCAATTATGGTAGCTAATAGGGGTTCTATAATAATAGATTTTTAAATTTATAGACTTTGGTTGTACTTAGCACGTTATAGCGTGATCGTAGACGGATTTAGCAAGTAGGCGTTTGACGAATTTGCCTTAATTCATTCACCTTCAAACAACCGATTTTTTATGATTTCATGATTTAGTCTGTTGTTTATCGTTCGTATAGCGTATGCTTAGCTTTTATGAAAAAAAATTCAGAAGCACAATAGCAAAATTCGCACTCCTCACACATGACAGCCACTTTTAATATTTTGGCATCAATAATTCATGGTAGGGACTAAGAATGTGATGTTAGAATCATTTATTTACGATGACATTTACATTATAAAGAATCACAACAAACTAATAAAACATTTAAGGATTCCTTGTGGTGGCAGTTACTTGGAATATTTGAAAAGATCGCTCTAAACCCAAAGTAAACGATGCAAAATTATTGAAATGTTTATCTAAATATGACTAGTTGATTTATGTATCTATAGTCTGCAGATGTCGTGTAGGTCTTCGAACTTTGTTTGAACAATGCAAAAATGTAGCCCTAAAATGAACCGAAGGAAGGAAGCTGAATAAAATATTCAAGGAAAATAAAAGAAAAATTATTTGCAATAAAAGAATGCTTTTCGTAGATCTATATAAATTATAGAAATGAGAACCATTGCAACAAATCTCCATTATAAAATCTAGCCCAACCCTTAAATACATTAAACATTAACTATGGTTATACATGTATAAGTAAATAGCTACATTTAAGATGCAAAGTATTATGTAAAATCTTCTATAAAGAGCTGCACCTTCTTTAAAAGTTCAATGAAAAAAGGCATTTTAAATGATATTTCAATGAAAATCTGCATTTTTAATAATTTGTCAATGCCAATCTGCATTTTAAATACATTTTCAAAGAAAATTTGCATTTCCAATAATTTTGCAATGAAAATCTGCATTTCCATTAATGTTTTAATTAAAATTTTCATTTTAATAATATTTCAAGGAAAATCTGGATTTCCATTAACGTTTCAATGTTTAGCGAAAGTTTCGACCAAAATCTCCAAGCTATACGAAATTTGTACGGGCATATCAGCGAGATTTTGCATTTAAAATGAAATTCCATAAGAATATCTGCATCTCTCTAACGATTCAAAACTAATAAATTCCGAATTTCAATTCTGTAAATGCATTTAAAATCTGCTGTAAAACTATTTAAAAATCCAACATTTCCTGAAAATATAGTTGAGAATTTAAACTCGATCTGCGATATATCTGTGATTTTTCTGTATATTTTCTCGTTTAAATGTGTTTTAAAATGTGTAGATTGTTTTTTTTTTTTGTTGGTTTTTTTTTTACCAAATTGTACACAAATGTGCTGCAAACTTGTTGGACTGTATTTGAGACAATAGAATGAGACAATATTACCCATATTGCACTTGGATTTTCATCAAGTACATTGGGTTTTTACATTAACAATCGCATAGTCGTTATTTGTAAGCTATATATAAAGTTGTTGTGTGCGCTACCTTAATTGCAAGGTTATACAAAAGACAAATGCTGAATGCATCGCTTTTTCAAGCCCAAAATTGAAAATCCTTGTCGAGAAACCTTGAAAACACCCTTGTGGCATCCGTCATCGTCATGGACACTCCAAAATGATAACTGTTTTGGGTCAGAGGGCTTTGTGAGGACGGCAGATTTTTGGTCTGCATGCCATCAAAAGGCTGATTGTAACAGCTTATGTTTTTTAAGAGCAGTTTCTTGGATATTGCTTGCAGAGCCTTGTCAGTTTTATCTTCAAAATTGATTTTGTAATAGAGTTTTGTTATGTTTAAATCATCTCAAAACCAGCATGACGTTGCATTCTGGGATAGCTTGTTTCTGAAAGTTGACGCAAGTGGGATTCTGAATTGTAGTATTCAGTAGCATTTTAAAGTAAACTTCTCTAAAACCTGAATAATCAATTGTAATACAAGTAGAATTCAAATGTAGGTACAACAGTGATGATCGAATAAAATGATGGGTAAAAGTATTTGTATATTTTGATAATTTTTTATTTGTCATACACATATATACATGTACATGTATTTTTTATTTGAGAAAGTTGACAATTTAAATACGCAAAGAATGTTCATGATTATTGTCAATTTATGGATTAACAATTTTTTCATTTGATATTGTGACTTCATTCGTAAGAAAGTTTCATTTCAGAAGGTTTTATCAGGGGTATCTAGACGATTTACGAATCGTACTTTGACAGTCGTTGTGTCACGTGTGCAAAGTCAACACGCAAGAAAATTCACTCAGGGTTATCGCTTGTAATTACATGTAGTGCTTTCCTTTTACACACGAGACTTCAAGACTGCAACTGCGAAAGTACGATTCGAAGAACTTCTACTTTGACTGAGTTCTGCTACTTTTACCTGGTTAATATTCTCTGCATGGCATCGGTATTCCCCCAAATTACGCTTGAAATCACGAAATCGATGCAATAAAACTCGACTTTTTAAGTATTTAAGTACCCGTGTACAGTATTCTTTCAATGTTAGGAACAGTATGTCAATAATAACTTACGCAATTATACTATTTTTTTTTTTTGGTATTTGGATCGACTTGTGTCAAGTACCTTGCAAAATGGTCACTTGATGAACCTGAGAAATTTTTTTTTTTTCAAATTGCAACGATTACCACAATTAGGCCAATATTATTTCAAAGTACACGTACTATAAATTCTAAAACTCATAAATTAAGTGCGTGTCATTTAGGTTATCACTTCAAGTACACCCTGTACAGTGGCAGCTCAATATGCAGGATGCCCCAGTAGTAGATTTCGCACATTATACAGGGTGACCCATTAGTAGCTTCGCACATTATACATGGTAGCCCATTAGTAGCGTCGCACATTATACAAGGTGGCCCATTAGTAGGATTCGCGCATTATACAGGGTGACCCATTGGTAGGATTTGCACATTATACAGGGTGGCCCATTATAGTAGAGTCGCACAATTTGCAGAGTGATCCAGAGGAATAACATTGCCAATTTACAATTGCCTGGTGTACATGCAAAGATACCGTTTCCTGCAGCTACCAAAATTTTGCTGCTGTCCAATATGACAGGTTTTAGCGCGTATATAGAAGCCACTTGGATGAAAAGGTAACCCCTTATTGTGGATGATAGCACGAGCGGGGCGGCCCTCAACGCAGCTTTTGAATGCAAACAATCAAATATCATGATAAACCTAGCTATTTACTCGCGAAATATTATAAAACAATTGAGCTAAGCCCATTGTTTGTTCGCCTCGAATACCGCAGCCACTTAGATAGCTATTTTCAACGTGGTTAATAGGGTATGAATTAAACGCTGAGCTGAGTGATGCCCAATTCTGAACCCTTTCGTTTCTCTTTGACGAATGACAAAGCCGCTATCAAAATCTGGTTAACTTATGCAAAGTGTGCGTTCTCTTACTACTGCTATTAGTGACGCTACCTAGAAAACATTCCTGTTTGCTTTCATTTTACACAGCGTTACCCGATTTAAGTGACATCTTATTTGTTGCAAATACAATTTCCTCTCGCTGCGGCGCTCCTCCATTTGGGTCACGTGGCCACATTCACGAACCCTTTGAACCTCAGCCTCATTTCGATTCGTGCCAATACCGTGTTGTCTTTAGCAGGCACTTTTCCTTTTATGAGTTCCCTATTCACTCAGTTGGTTTTCTTGAAAAACAGAATTTAAAAAAGGGAAAACGAGAGTGGAACACACTTGAGCTGTCCAACAATGGCATTCTATACGAGCTGCCATAAACTCTCTCGCCGTAATTTGCAATTATTATTACTGCATTATTATTTATTAGAATCATTTAATATTTCCTCACTGCTTCCTCCTTTCGTCATAGCTTCATTATGCATTAAATGAGTTTTCTGCCAGTTAATATATCCCAGTCCTTGGCATAAATCCAGTCAGTCGGAGGCTGCCCATAGTTTCGTGCTTTTTGATGAGGATATATTAGGGGTTTGGGGATCGTAATAAATCCAACGGACATTACACTCCGCGCTCCTCCTCTCCCCCTCATCCGTCGCTTTTAATGAATTAATAAAACTTAATCTAATAGTTTTATTAGCGCGCATTAAATAATAAAATACGTCGCAATTAAAATTGCTGAAGATCTAAAGATGAGCTGGGTGACGTGGGCGAAAGATGTTTTTTTTGTCCCATCTGTAGACCAATTTTTTGTTTGTCGTCTCGAATGATGCAGAATGTCCAGGCGGAAAAAATATTTCGTGGATTGGGACTTGGTGATTTTATGGTAGAACGTGCCCAAACCGTTCTTCACCAGCTTTTCGTAAACAACATTCAAACTAAATCAATTGGAAAACATGTAATATTTAGCATTATAGAACGGTCACCGTACTGTATGTGAATCGGGATAACTCTCATCGGCTAACCAAATATTCTATGCTAAGAAGTTTGGTTAATTTCATTAAAAATAAGGGTTAAATCTAACTCTTATTAAATATAATATTATTCATGAAAATTACGGTACTTATACTGTACAAAACATTTCAACTTTTGTAAAGTATCCCATATCACTTATGTTTGCACTTTAAAATGTCTTTTATAGTTTTCCACTATTTTTGGGAAAGAAAACATCTTAATTAAGCAAATTGTTTAGTTAATTCTCATTGTTCAGATAAAATATTATTATAAACAAACATATCTAAAAATATTTTTATTTTGCCAACTTGTTTAAATCTGGAAACTTGGCAATTTTAGGCGTGTCCGAAAAGTCAAGCGCATCTTTCTGAGCATTTTACTAATTAACAAGGCTTTTAAAAAAGGAAATTTCAAACTCAAAGTAATTAGACTTCATTATGTTTTTATAATTGATAAATTAAAACATTTCATTTCTCTTAATTCACATTCTAAAAAACAGAACATTTTTAAACCACAGCGTATTTCCAGATATAACTTTCCTCGAGTCGTGTATGGTCAGCTTAATTTTACTGGTGTCCCTTCAATTATGTTGAACACTCTATTTGTATCCTTTTTCTCCATTGATCAGTTAAACAAATTCTGGGATTTGTTAAAGGATGATCCCAGAAATTCACCTAGTTGTCAACCTCGCAATGCTCTGTTTGATCGATTAAAGTAATTCATTGTTCGTATGTTAATTCGTTTGATGTACTGTTAGATTTACCAGTGTCGCATTGTTTGTTCTCTAAATGTTGGTTTAATCATGGACAGGCGTCTTCATTCAATGTTTTATCATTATTGCATTGCTAATTTTTATGATTTTATGTACTTGTAATGTGCGGCTAGAGCAGCATGGGTGGGCCGCCATCTTGCATCGTGACACGTGCAAAAGCCGCCAACTTGTTTCAAAAGTTTTATCGACATATATTTGTTACAGTTTAAAATTTTTGGTGGTTATCTCATATATCATATATTCAACGTTTTCCTCTATACAATGAGTAAATTTAACCCCATGACCACGCCTCTTCAAGTTCATCTCTTGAGATGGCGTCGTTGTGTCCTCCCACCTCCAGAGGCATCCGTTCACTGGAGTGCAAGGAAGGCTGCGATGTTTATGGAAAATTGCTCGAACATAATATAAAACGTATTTAATCCGATATTAAAAGTAGCAATAAAATGGCGTTACCAACTTACCACCTGGTAACGACTCATATCCCACCCGCCAGATTTATTTGGCTAGACTGCGGTGCAAAACGGGCTGTTTACCAACCAATGGCCTCGCCAATTTTCGTGCTCAACTTTGTATACAATTGGATGGACGAATGTCTGGATTAGCAATTCGGATGCCATTGTCACAGAAGTAATGCGACCAATTTAGTATTTGGTGGGCTTAGCGTTGGGGTTACTGATGCCATTGCCAGAATGGAAACTATGGAAATACAAGGAGCTAGTTTGTCAGTTTGACGATTCACTTGTATTATTGACATGGGAGACTTTGATGACCTTAACCAGATTTTATTTCAGTACTGCTCAACGTTTCGCTTCATCAGAAACTATGTTAAGTTACAAGAACTCTTTATTAGAAAAGTGACATGACCAATTTTGTACACAAAATAAAACAATTTCACAAACTCAAAAGTATATTTCAAATTGTACTTGCTAGATAAGGTTAAAATGTTAAAATGCTACATAAAACTATACAGTATAGCATACACGTGGATATGTGAATAGAAAATAACAGATAAAAAGGGCTGCACATGAAATTTGAATATTAATTTGTTATGGCATACAGTGTATGCAGAAAAAAGAGATCATCCTACTTATCAGAAAACTGATACAAGAATTCAGAACAAAGAAAGATAACAGAGTGTACCTCATGCTCACGTACAGTAGCTACTGATGAAGGCCATTGTCCGAAACGTTTAGCAGCATTGAAATAAAATTTGGTTACGGTCAAAAAAGTCTCCCA
This sequence comes from Ommatoiulus sabulosus, assembly GCA_034697705.1. Lineage (NCBI taxonomy): Eukaryota > Metazoa > Arthropoda > Diplopoda > Julida > Julidae > Ommatoiulus > Ommatoiulus sabulosus. The sequence continues at coordinate 6,333 of JAQGAO010000580.1, read as the reverse complement.
AGTCAATAATTCTGCAATCCTAACCACTTGAAGAAATAAACCACAACGATTAACTTGTATTGTTTGTTTTCTGAATTTGGCTTGTTTTAAAACGCTCATTTACATACAACGTCGCTGTAGCCATCGGCGTCTAGCTGCACCATTTGTGGCCAGTGCATTTTGATTTTCTTATTCAAGACACATCTTGAGTCAACTGTTTTATCTCTTGCACTGAATAATTTATCTGCAAGTATGTGACTGGTCAGTGTGCAAGGGAGAGGGGCGATCATGATTGCCCAGAAGTTTTTGGGGTAGGGGGTCATTGTATAGTCCACGTCCATGGACGTATTTTCCGAAATGCCTATAGGCCGTGAGTAAAGTTTACCTCTCAAATCGGACAACATCCCATGATTTGGATTCGATCTTAAAGTCCCTGATAGCAAACATTAAAATAGCGACATTGGTGATAAAATTAATTAAGTTGGCGTCAATATATTTCCAAATGATCATGAAGAAATGATGCAATTAACAGAGGAAAACGGACGTCATTTTAAGAATGCATTTGAGCAAAGCATACTCAATAACCAAAATAATGATATTATTTAACCATCCAGTGACGCCATTCAAATGATTATTATTTTCGAAGGGTGTGTTGTCACCTAAGGGGCCACTCAAAAAGGTCGTCCACATGTTGGGGGAAAGGGGGATAGGTTGAGTCATGGACACAACGTGGACAGGGGGAGTGAGGGGGTATGACCAGCTCAGACGTCCAATAGATAAATAAAATGCCAAATAAAATCAGTTCCCAAATTGAGCGCAAATCGCATAGGTGATATGTTATAAATTATTATAAGTCAGATAACTTAAAAGCTCAGGGTCCATTTGCAGACTTTCCAATTTTCCAAGCACAAATTTGCAAAATGTTTATTTTTCTCGAGTATAAACTAACCAAATTTTCAACCTTTTCCGAGGTCATCTTTACGAATTTTCCCGTTTCCTCAAGGAAAAATTTGCCAAAATTTACAAGTTTTCCCGAGGACAAATTTGCAACATTTTCCACATTTTCCCAAGTACAAATCTTCAACATTTTCAACTGTTTTCGAACACAAATTTGTAAAATTTTCAACAGTTTCCAAGGAGAAATTTTCAAAATTTGCAACAGATTAAAAGGACAAATTGGCCAAATCGCAACCTTTGCAGAGTACAAATTTTCGTTTCCCGAATACAATTTTTTAAAGTTTCGGACCGTCCGAATGAGGGGGGGGGGGGATCCTGATTGATCGGACACAATGCGTACAGGGGGTAGGTTACTACCGACTCGACTGTAGTCCGGGTTTTTCATTTAGTCGATTTTCACTTATCCGGTTTCGGTTAACACACAAAACGTAACCCAAAAGTTAAGGGTTTGGCCATTTGTTTCAATTATCAGTGATTTTTTTTCATTTAAGCGGGTTTCACTTATCCGAGTTCGACTGTAAGTGCAAAACATCGACCCTCATATCCATGAAAATCTCACCATATTGCGCAAAATGCAATCTAACATTAATATTTGCACCCACTAAAAGTCGTGCAACATTCGTGGGAGACTTTAGAATTCGGACACCTGTCTGCATTGGACAGTAAGGCCGATCCCAAGAGTGTCAAATAATACTCGGTGTCTATCACTTGGAAACGCTGTTAAGAACTAGCAAAAACCTGTTTTTATCCATCGTCGATGATAATAATACCAATCGGAACACACTGCATTCCGCCATATTTTATTAGCCAGATGACAGCTGCTGGTTTATGGTTCAGTGTATCAATATGCTACGTGCGTTTATTTATTTATTTTGCGTCTTTTAAAAAAAAAAATCCAGTTTTGGTCCTTGCTCTTATCTCGCCCACCACTTTTTTTCTACACGTGTAACTTCGTCAATGCTGCGAATGTGCATCTTGACGAACGAAAACAAGAGCTGCCTTTGCATGGGAAAAATAGCAGATGTTGAATTTTGAAGCCACTTTGGCAAACTTGAAATGTAGATTTCCGCTCATCATCTGTTCCGCGTCATACGCTGTTTCTCAGGGCCAGTTTTGTACACCCCCACCCGAAAAACAGACAACAAACAAATAAAAAAAATCAACTTAAGAAACTCTCGGACTAGCCAAGTTTGTGTTGACCATGCGAGGTGGTGCCAGGTTAGAAACTGGGGTGGGGAGGAGAGTTCTTGGAAAAAAGTGCTAGGTTATCTTATTTTCAACCCCCCCCCCCCCATCCTCCTCCTTAGTCCACTCCTATAGGAAAGATACATCGTCAGTGTGACGAGGGAGCACGAAGACGAACAAAGTTTGTTGAACTGCGAATTTATCAGAGGTAATCTAATGAGCTGACAAGGCAAGCAAACTGGAGTGGGGGAAGTTGTCGTCACTCGGTTAACATTGTTTTTTAAACGACGTTTATTTGTTTTGTTTTTTTCAACCTTAATGTGGTGAATGTAATACCTGAGCGTTAAGAAAGCTATCTGGCGCCCGAGAAACCATGTTTGCCCATTTGCACGTACCCCAGCTCTCCCAGTTCTGTTCACCATTTGCACAAAAGATGTTGAAATCTGTTGAAATCTCGACGCCATTGCATTGATGTGATTAGCAACGTAGAGTGAATTGAACGGACCGAATGTGAATTCGTTTCTCCCCCATAATTCACAGCACCGGAGACTGTACAAGATTGTACATGTAATGTTGAAGTCAGCAGAAAACAAACGCTTGAGTAGCTTAATTTCGTGCACTGTGAACTGACGTTGAAAACTTTAACTGGCCGCAGAGAGATTAGTAAAATTCTGAAGAATATTGGGAAAAATGAATCGAAGCATTAAATTTGCTACAAGTTAAAGGACATGTCAGAAGTACATATTCTAGCTGATACTTGAAGACTTTGAGCAAGTACGAAGCACTTATTCGAAATACAAACTTTAAAAAGCATTTGCTCCTGGTCAAATGTACACGTGCAGATCTGCACCGTCTTTTACCTGTAAGTGTAACGTGCTACTTCCAGTTATAAGATTGCGCAGATAGCATTTGCTCGAATCAAAAGATGGTGAAACGCATTTGCTCGAACCAAAATATGGCGAAGAAGCATTTGCTCGAATGCAACGAGGGTGAAAGTTTTTTCTCGCATGCAAATGCGGGGACAAGATTTTTGCTCGAATGGAAATGTGATAAAAACGGTTTTTCTAGAAAGGAAATTCGGTGAAAATACTTTTACTCCAGCTCTATATATAAAAAAGCATTTGCTCGAATGAAAAGGTGGTGAAAGAACAATTACTCGAATGAAAAGGTGAGAAAGAACAATTACTCTGATGAAAAGGCGATGAAAGAGCATTTGCTCGAAGGAAAAGGCAGTAAAAGAGCATTTGCTCGAATGAAAAGGCGATGAAAGAGCATTTGCTCGAATGAAATACCGCGAAACGGCATTTCTTAGATTCAAAAGGTGGTGAAAGAACATTTGCTCCAATGAAAAGTAGCGAAAAAGCATTTGCCAGAATGGAAATGCGGTGAATAGGCTTTGCTCGAATGAAATTGTGGTAAAAACGGTTTTTTTAGATTGGAAATTCGGTGAAAATACTTTTGCTCCAGTGCTGGAAAAAGTTTACTTCATGGTGAAAATGTTTTTTCTATAGTATGGAAATTGGGTGAGATTAAGGTTTTGCTCGAATACAAAGGTGGTGAAAAAGCATTATCTCTATAGGATGGAGCCAAGCATTTGCTCCAAATCAACAGACGGGTTAAAAAGGAAGTATTTTAGCATGAAGTTTTTTATTTGACCAGTTGAATTGTCTCTATGAGTAGTCTGGCAACTGGCAAAGTGGCCAATTTTATTTGCATATAAAAACATTCGCACATTTCATTTTAATTAAATTGGATTTAATTGAGTATACTAGGTTTTGCAATGTCGCATATTTATATGATCATGACATTGCTTTCAATTAATTCATACATGTACTTGCATAAATTTAGAGCATTTGCATTGTTCTACTTTGCATTGTCTGGTTGGAAATGCTCATGCTTCTGAGCTTAAAAGTTTTTCATAATTATCTAAGACGTAACGAATGATCTGTCCTTTAATTACCCTATAGTCATTTTCAATTCAACATGAAGTTGTTTTCCTGGCACATTGATGGCGCTGCTGCCTTGCGATCGACTGCTCATAACATCAACCACGTCACAACTTTCTCTGTTTTGATTTTTTTTTATAGTCTTGATTTTAAACTGGTGTATTCCGGAATATACAACGGTTTATCTGATTCGCATATTTAACTGTTGTTACTGACAATCGTGCGTAAAAGGATTGACAATTATGTTTCTAGGAAGTATTCCGTGTTCCAAAAAATGTGTAGTATTACCTCTGGTAGGCTACTATCCGGTTTTTAACTCTTTTAGCACTGCCAAGAAACAGTCTATTAATTGTCACGTGCATAAAATCTGCTGAATATATTTCTCTGTCTCCGTTTAAAATCTAATAAAAAATGCTGTTTAATAGCTTTGGGACATGTCAACACCAATAAAAACAATAGAATAATGGCAAGTGTTTGTCCGTTAATGTTCGTTTGCATCTATAATTCAGTTGGGAAATAATAGAACGCCTCTTAGTTTCTAAAGTAGCACTAATATTTATTGATTTTATCAGACGCACTTACCTCTTTATTTCTTATTCGTGTCATTTTATAGTACAGTCGAACTCGGATAAGTGAAACCCGCGTAAACGAAAAAAACTTGAACTTTTGCTTTATGTTTTGTGTGTTAAATAAACCCGGACAAGTGAACATTTTGAGCGAGCCTGAGGGGCACCATTTGTATTCAATTATACAGTACACGTATAACATGTACTATGGATTCGCATGATTCAGCCGACTCGGGTTTTTACACCTCCCATTTATGAAATTAATGTTTTCACTTACTATTGCGAAGTATACCAGAAATCAAATGGAAATTTTCGCTCCGAGTTACGAACTAAAGATGCACATTTCCTCATTAATACTAGCTTAATTTTCTCATTCACTTTTATTCTTCAGGAGAACAGGGGATTTCCCCAAATTGGGTACGTGCAGAGTGAACTGATTTCAGATCAGCTTTCTGCCTCCGATTACTAGCGCATGCGCATTCGCAAAAATCCAAGCCGAGGCAGGTTCAGATTTTCAGATTTTAGTCGCCATTTTGAAGAAGTTTTTCAACATTCTTTTTCTGAATTCGGAAACTGATTTTTTTGGCACAGAGTGGCACACGGATCACTATTGGTCGAATTTAAAGGAGTTATTTCAAACGCGAAGGCTGTTTGAAAGGTAAGTGCGTCAATTCGATCGAAAACTAAAAGCTTGACGAGTGTAATTATGGGAAATATTGGCAATGAAATAATAGCTACTGTACGTGACATTTTGTCACTTTGGATGGTATGTAGGCCTACTTTCAATAGTCATGATTTATTTTGATAGAAGTTAGGGAAATTCACGTTATCACGATCAAATTGTAATGCTTTGACCTGCTTAGCTCATGGTCCATTTGTGAAATTTAAAATTTCACATTACAAATTTTTAACGTTTTCAGAGCTAACAGATTTGCTAAATTTGCTAACTTTTCGTATACTGTACAAAATTTAAAATTTTGTTTGGCTTTTCTCGAAAAGTCGATTGAAATTAAGGTACAGTGAAACCTGTTTAGCGTGACCACCAAAAAAGTGCTATGTTGGTCACTTTACAAAGAATAATGAACATGTACACTGTACTTCTACACGTAGACTGTAAAAAATGTAGTAAAAAACCACAAAACCAAAAAAAGTACAGAATCATCATGACCATGGGTTAAAGAAAGATGTAACGTGACTCGTCCGTTATGATCTGGTCACTTTATAAGGTTCATTGACAATGCAAAAATGGCAAAAAGACAACACACACTGGTCACTGTGCTCAATAGACAGGTGGTCACAATATACGGAGAATTTTTATGCAGGAAATGTACGCTAGAAAAAACAATACGCTAAAATGTGGTCAACATAAACAGGTGGTCACTTTTCCAGGTTTTACTGTATACATTTGTGACAGACATAATTCCACTTTTTCAATTATATTCATTTGTTTAGTTCTTGTATTCAGCTATTGAGTAGCGCCATGCACAAATACGACTGCTAGAGAGAGCGCGCACATTTCACTAGGCCTACTGTTGTTTTTCGGAGCCATCGTAAGTACAAGAAATCGATAGATATTTTTTTAATAATAGAATTGATTAAACACAATAACAATGCAACGAACAGGCAGCGCCGGCTTTAGGAAGTGCGGGGCCCTATGCAAAAAAATCTAAACTCGGAAAAACTTGGAAAATTTTGCAAAT
>JAQGAO010000579.1:0-32208 GCA_034697705.1 Ommatoiulus sabulosus | reverse complement strand
GAACATTATATCATCATCCAATTGTCAACAAGGATGAGGGTCTTTCTGAATTTGTTTTTCTGAGCGGGGAGTAACACGAAGGCTATCGTACGTGTACTTTCGCATTTCAAAAACAAAAACAACAACGATGAAAATGCTAAGTCAAAAAATAAGTCCTTTTTTTTATTTGTCAACTATTTTGCGGTTTTCGACTGCAGATGACTACCAAAACATGACGCGTTATCTCGTAATTTGCAAACTGTTATTTATTATTCGATGCGTAGCTTTTCTAACTGATAATTTGCTGTAACGCAGCGTTTCTTATCCTTTTTCGTTCTAACCAACGTGTGCACCTGCGGTTCTCTTCCCCCGAATAGTTGAATGCTTTGACCGTAATGATACACGCAGCTCTGCCAGCTCACATAATTTCGCAGTCAAATATCTACAGCTAAGTGAGCTAAGCTCTTTGATGTGATATAGCAATTAATTAAAAAATGCATTACTAGAATAATAAAAAAAACTTATGTATATTGTGTACGACAGGGTTCCCCCAGACCTGGAAAAGTCAGGGAACTTCAAAGTGACCTGAAAAAGTCAGGGAAGAATGGATTGCTTGGAAAAAGTCAAGGAAATTCAACGCATTTTTAGAAATCAATTATTCTTTTAAATAATAATTAATATATTGTTACATCTATTGTTTTTATTTATATAATATAATAAAAGTATGTTTTCAGTTTCATGATATATTTGCAAGGTGTATGATTTTTTTTTCTAAAAATTTAAAATTGCGTATACTATTGCATGAATATATAAATTTGGACTAGTTTGTGAATAAAGCAAGATATAGACTAGTTTTAATGCTTTTCAGATATAGGGCCTATAGCCTACAATTGTCAAAATTTCAATAATTGTAAGTTTTGAAGCATTTGCAGGAAGAGTGCAAGGTTGCTCTACGTGCACATGTGGATTACTGGGGATTTCTTTATCGTTGTCATTAATTAGTGCATTTAAAAGGGTGGCATGATATATATAGCGTAACAGATTTGCAGATCACTTGTTTAGAACACATAAGGCACACCAAATGCGATCCATATTTGTGGCGCTCCAGGTGATCTGTTTTATTTGCAACAGAACACATGGGAACACATTTTTTAGAGCATTAGAGCACCTTGTAGATCACCTGAAATGCACAATATATGATCCATATTTGTGGCAAAATGTGATCCAAAAAGGCGTGATTTTGGTGTTCTGTAGGTGACTTTTTGATTTACAGTGTATAGGTCTTGCAGAACATTTATTTTGGCGAAGAGAATGTTGGAAACAAGCAGTTGGATTGCATAAAATTAAAACATCAACAAATGTATTTTTTTCGTGAAATTTTTTAACGTCGTATATTTCCATTTTTTAAAATAAAATTGAAAACATCTGAAGCGCGAGCGAATGCATTAAAAATAACATATGTTGCCCGGTTCGTTTTAAACGAATTTACTGCGTGTAAATAAGTTCTTACAATCAGAAACTCGTATAAAACGAGTTATTCTCAATTATGTTCCGAAATAGATAGATAGATTCGCTTTAAACAGCGAAGCTTGCATTAATTGCGACGATTTTTATAGAGTTAAAATCCGCTTTCATATCAAAGTTGAATAAAAATCCCTTCGGATATTCGACGTAGACAAAAGGAAGAGTTGTTACGAGTGTATAAAAGGGTTGCGTAAGATGAACTGGATAGATAGAAGTGCGAGCCCATCTATTTCTATTTTAGACGTGAATGGGAGAAATAAAGATATGAAGTAAATATATACTGTATATATGGCTAGGGCTTGACTAAGCCGGGAGATGAGCCCGAGCTCAATTGAAAATAGGTATCAGGGTTCTTAAAGCTCCTATAGTCGTTTTCTTCGTCGACTGCATCTAAATTGTCTAATATCTTCCGAGCAATAGACGAAGCTATTCGAGCATTAATTCCACTTTCTATTAGACGACGACATTGTCAATAAACTATTCTCCCTTATACGTATATCCTTTCGTTTAATTTACTTCCTTCAATTCCTCCTAAACTAGACAATGTCGCCGAAATTGGTTCGCTTTAATTGCGAGATCAAATTTAGATTGAGAAATTGCACGTCCATGTACAATTGCACATACATCTACCTGAAGTTACTGTATACTTCGACTGTCGTACACCATTTTTTTCCAGCTACAGTATATTTCACGACGATTCTAAGAGGGAGCTGAAATATAGCTACAATGTATATTCCGGCAATATTATTTGTTAAACAATAATCATAGTTTTCGTTTGACAAATTGTAAATACCTATGGCTATATGGGTCGATAAATTACACTCTAATCATAGTTTTGATTCGATGTATTACTTTCTAGTCGTAGTTTTGGTTCGATATATTACTTTCTATTCGTAGTTTTGGTTCGATAAATGATTTTCCTAATCACTATTTCGATTTGATAAAGTACTTTATAATCATAGTTTTGATTCAATATTTTACTTTCTAGTCATCGTTTTGGTTCGATATATTACTTTCTAGTCGTAGCTTTGGTTCGATAAATGATTTTCCTAATCATTGTTTTGGTTCGATAAATTACTTTACAATCATAGTTTTGATACAATATATTACTTTCAAGTCGTTGTTTTGTTCCAATAAATGATTTTCCTAATCATAATTTTGATAAGATAAATTACTTCCTAATCATGGTTGTGTTTCGATAAATTACGTTTTAATTATACAGCAGTTTCGGTTTATCAGAAAATGTAATCCTACGTTAAGTTTGACTATATTACTTTACGTTTTTGGTCTTACGAAATTATAAGTACAGTTTTAACAGTTACGTTCAATTTAACTATTAGTTCAATTCAAACCACTCGATGCCAGAAGATAAAGAACAGTTTAAGGATAGAAACATTTCTAAAAATAGCTAGTAGTTGGACAAAATTACCAAAGTTTTTAAATTGAAAAAAATGCATAAGGTTTTATGATAGCAAAATTTCTAACCATATAATTTTACCGTGACAATTTGATAAAACAGACAGTTTTGGTTTCACAAAAATACATAATCATAGTTTTATATATATCGACAAAATTTCTAACTTTAATTTTAATGCAACTTTCATTTTGTAAATGTCAAAATATAAACGATATGATTGCAAACAGTACTGGTTTTATTTTCATAAAGTTTCTCTCGAGTTCACAAAAAACTAGTAACGAACTAAATTCTGAATTTAATTGTATATAGCTAGTAACTATTGCGTATGGATTATTGATTTCAAGTTTTTGCACGCTCTTAAAAACTTCATAAAGTAAATGTCGACGTTTTTGCTCTTATACACATCCATTTTGGTCTCACTAAAAGGGAAAATGGAAGAAAAAACCTACGAAATCAGCAATTCGGATAAATTTTGCTAATGAGCAGTTTCTTGGATTCCCATAATTAACATCATTTTTATCGAAATTTCGCGGAGCCTTTTGTACGATATTTTTAATTAAAATAAATCGATAGAGTGCCTACAATAGAATCTGATTTCCGAGAGCTTCCACCGTGTAATAATTCATAAAAGGGAAATAGACGCGTCTCGTCGGCGTGCTTTTACGTTCCTAAGTTCAAAAAATGCCTAGTTTGAGATTCATAATTAGTTTTGCTGCCCAAACGAAAAAGCTTCGTGACAGTTCGTGTACAAATCTTACATTTTTCCCAGTAATAAATGAGACAAAAAAATCTTAAAATTTGTAATCATTTCTGCTTAACGGAAGAAGGCTCGTAGCGACGCCAGAGACAGAAACAAAAAATGAAACGACAGGCTGATTAGTGAGACGGATTTAAAAAAATCAAATAAAAAAAATCAAATAAAAAAAAAAAAAAAAAAGTAATCTAGCGCGGACAAACTTTGAATTAATTTCACATCTCGGGTAATTAAAAATACGGCGGCATAAGTAATTACTCATCTATTTGCAAATTAAGCATTTCTAGCGCTGCATGCATTTGCATTTTGCTAATTAACGATACAGAAAACAAAATCTAACCTGAAAGCTAGGGCCCCATTAGCTACGGGGCCCACGGGCAATCTCTTAAATCGAGCGAGTCGTACGAGAGATGAGATTCAGCCTCCTGATTGGTGATTTTTAAACGCTCGTATTAACTCTAGTACAAACTTTATTACAAAGTGAAAACTACGTGGCCAGATACTGTATAGAAAATGAAACCCCAGCAATTTTTGGGCAACATTTTCACGCCTTGATTCAGATTGTCGCATTTTCGTAGTGAAGCTGCTTGACGGTTTAGGATCGTTTTTACAGTTTTGGTCATGGAAGCCTTACTTTTGCTACATCGGTGAGGTCTAAACGCAGCCATCAAACACGCCGAACATCATTTTATAAGAGAACTGTGACGAATATTTATTCAGCAGGAATGAATTTCGTATCACAGTCGTTCTTCGTTAAGACGAACCTTGAGGGAGGTCAAAATTTGCTCGTTTCAACCGTATACAGTTCGTATTATCAGAAGTGAGACAAAACGCGACTTAATTCAACGATAAGAACTAAAGTTTCGTGAAAGTTTGGATGAAATTCTATCCCATGCACGTCTATGAATGGGGAGGTTCTGCAACATTTATCGGGGAATTTTCCGTTACGACGTACATTTTTCTTCATAATATTGTCTTAAAGTTCGTTTTAACGTAACGTAAAGCGCGAATGCTCGGGAACTCGATAATTTATTCGCTTTAGCGGAAAATTTGTAATATTCGAATTCGTCTCAAACGATGAAAGTTACATTATCCGTTCACACCCTAAAACGGGGACTGGAAATAGTTGATACTGTAAAAAAAATCCATCATTTAAAGGACCTTTTATCTCATAATGTCTAAAGTTCGTTTTAACGTAGCAAATAGCGCGAATGCCCTGGAACTTGAAAATTCATTCGTTTTAGCCGAAAATTTGTAAAATCCGAATTCGGAATTCGTCTAATTAAGCGAAGAAATTTACAATATTCGTCCACACCCAGTAACGGGGACTGGAACTAAGGTCGTAACTATCAGAAATTCGTATAAAGCGAATTTCATAATGAGGTTCCACTGTGTAATGTTTATAAACTGTGGGAAAATTTGATATTAAATGCACATTATACGACCAGTATACTGAGGCAGCACTCTTATTCGATAACCAAACTTCAACGAATTATCAAAAAATAAAAGTGATATTTGGGAGAAGGGATTTGTACGATAAAGTCCGCTGCATTTGAAATGAAACTCGACGCAAATCGACTGGAGGACTTTTAATTAAAAACTTGACCGAACGAGCTTCCTTTTATTCACATCACGGGGTTAACATCGTGTCCAAGATCGAGAGGATCGTCTGATGTTTCCCACGCACTTTTGTATTCCAAAGTCTGTATTTAATGAATTGGAAACGTGGGTAAAAACTAAGCTTTCGGTCGATCTCGATCCTAGTTCGTCGCAACTTGTCAATATCACGTCGAGCTCCATAAAGAATGGCATTACTTCCTGTCAATGCGTTTATTAAATAAACCCTCGTCCTGGGAAGGCTGACCAGAGTTTGACCATTCATCTCTTGACCAACACTGACAATAAAACGCGCGCTGGGGAAAGTTTCGTTCGTGCTTAAGCATTATATCCATTATGAATCGCGCGATGAAAAGTGATTCATGTCCATCGCGACTAAAATCTGACATGGACAGCGTTGGTCATTGACGAGCGCATTGGTCAGTCCCCTTTTCTCTTCATTGATTTCCTTAAAAGGTTCGTTCGAGTATTATAGCATCGTTGTTTCGTTGCTCGGGGAGAAGTTTTTAATTATTTCCACTTTGTTGATGGCATTCAGTTGCTCAGGCTACCGATACCGCACGATGCACGAAGGCACACCCATTAATTAACGATCGACTTAATTTCTCGGAAACTCGAGCCCCAACGAAGTACGCGAAAAATAACGGGTCAACTTTTGCTGATATTCATCGACGGATGAGATATTCATGCGACGGAATGTAACATTTTTCAGCTTTTCAGATCAGAGTTATTTTTGACGTAGAACCAGGTCTTGATTTCTCCGACTTAATTAGGGCTACATTTGGAGTTTCGGATGTCCTAAAAATGTCCGTCCGATTATATTGACCACAAAAATATGTTGATTAAATTTTCGATTAAACGTCCGAAAAAATGACCGATTATTACATGTCCGAAAATGCACGGATTAATCTGAAAAAAAAATTCGGTTTAATGTCCGAAAAAAGGGTCATTCTTAATGAATGATGATCTTTGATTAAAATTCTGATTGAGTCAATTCAATTCAATTCAACTCAGTACCCTACTATCAATAAATGAAAACCATGTGATAGGGGGGTGTAATCCATCAACCCAAATTATTCGGTAGTTACCAACGCATTAGTGTGGGTCGACCCCAAAATCATTACAAAATTGAATTTCGAGAAGCTTAAGGCTAACCTTTGGAAGAGAGTTCCAGTGTCTAGTGGCACGCAAGAAATACGACCAATAAAATGGATCCGAATGGGCTTGGAATTCCATAAGTGGATTGGAATGTCAGTTTTACCACCTCGGTGGTTATATTCTGATAACGTCATTTATAATTTTTGCTTGGGATGACGTCATTCATAAAAATCTTAATGAGCACGTCATTCATAAAACATCTGATGCAGACGGCATTCATAAAAATCTAATACTGACGTCATTCATAAAAATCCTGATGATGTCTTTTTAAAAAATATTGATAGTGACGGCATTCATAAAAATCTAATACTGACGGCATTCAAAAAATCCTGATGATGTCATTCATCAAAAATCTTGATGGTGACGCCATTCATAAAAAATATTGATGGTGACGTCATTCATAAAAAATCCTGATGGTGACGTCATTCATCAAAAATCTTGATGGTGACGTCATTCATAAAAAATCCTGATGGTGACGTCATTAATCTAAAAACCTTGATGGTGACGTCATTCATCAAAAATCTTGATGGCGACGTCATTCATAAAAATCTTGATGTACACGCCATTCATCTAAAAATCTGATGCTGGCGACATTCATAAAAATCCTGATGCTGACGTCATTCATCAAAATTCTGATGGATGCTGACGTCGGTCACTAAAATTATGATCATGACGTCAGTCCTTAAAATTCGGATGATTTTTTCAGAATTTGAAATTAATTGCGTTAATAGGAGAATTTCTTGCAAAATCCGACATATTTGAATGAAGATAAGACAAATAAATGAACCCTAACTCGATCGTTTGATAATTCGCGAAAATGAGTACATATATAGAATTGAAAAATATCCTAAAAACCACAAAGCACCACATATTCAGAAACGACATGATAAATTTGGAATAAAAATCATGCGTATACGTAAATGTTGCCAATACTATATATACCTCGCAAGAAGGCATGTATTCGGACTCAACTAATAGCATGTAAAAAGGCCAATAATTCAAAAATCTACGAAAAATGAAATAAAAATATTTAATTACGTTGGATTCTTAAAAAGTCTCGCTTTCGAGAACACGTGACTATAATACAGTATAATAAATTGATTGAATAAGATTTGTACACTTTGGATCAAGAAACAAAAATGTATACATAAAAGAATTTTTTATAAAAATCACGAATAAAAATATTTAACAATCGCGGTTTAAAATGTCAGGTATAGAGCGTAGTACTATCGTTTAAGGTTACTGAAGTATGGCGAAGCGAACCTCGTTCTTTCCTAGTATATACAGTATACGGTAGAGTATGAAACGCTATCCGTTATTTGGTTCGTCCCACTAAGTATCGATTAGCTCGATCCAAAGCGAATTTGCCCTATAACTAGATCTATTATGGGTTTGCCAGATTTGCCAAAAACCCCTCGTGTAAATTCTAATCTAATTTCGGCGAATAAAAACAAGTTGGCGCCGGTTCGGATTACGAGTGATGATGCGAAAGGTGCTAAATTTTACACGTGGTTCAGCCGCCGAGCCAACCGAATTAAAGTCGCGCAACTTAGGCCTATTCAATTACATTTTATGGCACGTTGCGATTCACTAATTCGCGCCTTTTCTAAGTGGTTCCAAATCGAGTCCAAATATGCAACTTCCTAGAAACAAAGATCGTTAAAATGCTATTTTAAGCCAAACGATAGATTTGCAGAAAACAGCTATAGTATAACGTATGCATTTTCAGCGAGAGACATAAGGAGCATTTTCAAATAATACTGTATAAGGGTGCGAGCACAAAGAATGCTTATTGCAGGCGCTTACCAATCGGCGCACACTAGCGCCACCAAGCGGGATAAGAATGCGGCATGCATTTTAAATGTGGGCGCACGGATGGTAGAGATGACACCGAGGGGCAAGGAAATATCATAGAGAAATAGTGGGCTGCTCTTTGCGAGTGCGGACATCGCTCTGCACGGTAGCGCCCCCTCTAGGGGGATCCGTTTCAAAGGATAGGCTACAATTTCAGTTCAGTATAGTTCAGCACACTAAGAAAGCTTAGCCGAGCCAGACTGAGCTTACAAGAAGCGCTTATAAGCTTTCAAGAATGTTTTTAACATTCTATTTTGGAAATCCGAAAGCAGATTTTTAAGACACAGGGTGGCACACAAATCGAAGAAGGCGGAGGGGGGGGGGGAAGCATTGGATTAAGGCAACCTGGTGAAAAGTTTCTAGGGTGAAAAACTTTCGAGTTGACCCCCTCTCCCCATATGAATAAAGATTTATACCTTTTTGCGATTAAATTTTTTATTATAAAATAATGCTTCAATTGTAATAGTTTTTCTTTTTTATTAAAATGTAATTTTCAATGTAACTTTTTGGCACATGCTATGGTTGAATTTTGAAATATCTGCTTTTAGAGGGGGGTATTGATGAAATTGTTGATCAAAGAGTGGGCATTAATTTCAGATTGTGACAATATTAAAACATTGCGTTTCCCTGATTTTTTTTCAAACTAAGTCTTTCTTCCTTGATTTTTCTGAACATTTTCAAGTTTCCTGACTTTCCCAGGTTTGGAAGTATACTCTGTTATAAATTCCATTAAATTATGTTTTTAACATAAACGCGAAATAATCCAATGATTTTTGTAACTACGCATGCCCCTGGTTTGTGTTTGCTGGCGTGGGCAGCGAAAAAGTTCAAAATTTTCAACTCGCTGCGCCGAGAGCGTGGAGGTCGCAACACGAGATCCACCGAGAGCACCACGCACTCAGTGGATAGCCAGCTTAAGATAGCCTATCTAATTACTAATTAGGCAGACCGATATCCGATACAAAAGCACGCTGAAAAATGTGCCAAGGATAAACATAATGATGGTATTGAAATTATAATCATGTTTTACGATCGTATTCCATGCACTCGCTAATATTACACGCTCGGAGAAAAAGCATTTTATTTCAAAATTGATTTCGGGACGTTGAGTTGGAGCCCGGAAAATTCATTTTGAATGCTCGAGAATGGAGGTCCTAATTGTCTAGGACAAAACCAGCTCCTAGCGCCATACTTTCCAATTTGATTATTCCATTTTGCTCCTCTATATACGTCTATTAAGAAACGCTAAAATCCTTTATTGTCCTCGGTGGTCCCATTAGTGAGCCCGTTCGAGCGATAAAATTATGTTAATCAATTGACCAGCACGCACTCTTTACGATTCGAGGAAACCTTTTGTCTAATAAATTGATGTAATTTTCAATAATAGCCGAGCGAGACACGAATTAATATCCCGCGAGGAAGTTTTAGGTATACGGACGACTTTCAACGTGCGCGGACCCAAATTTAACATTTTCTTGTCACAAAAATTTAACGTCAATTTGCAACGTTAATGCCAAAACCGTTAACGATAATACGAGGAGCGATCTTACCCCCCCCCCCCCCCTTCCAACCATTAAGAAAAATCATTCAATAAATTCCTCGTTAGGTATATAGGCATTTTGTGGGTTGACTCATCAAGTTTTTTATAAAATGGCAGCCCTTTCCATAATGGAAATCATCCGAGTTTCAAATTCACTCAACTTCATTTAGATTAGAAGCGCACGCAGCACCATCTACAGTGTACATAATTTGGACAGCTTCAAAAAAAATTACAATTGCATGATGCCTTCGACGATCATACGTTTGTAACTAAAAGTTTAAAAAAAAAATTCTAATGAAGAGATGAATTTAGGGGCGCCTAAAAATTTAAATCAAACAAAGATATTAGGTGTACTCGAACCTAACCTTTGCGAATGGCATTTTTAGATATCACGCGTAAAAATCGATAAACTATTTGAATTTTTTTCAATTCACTTAATGTTAACGCCGATTTTAAACCAATTAAAGCTTTACTTTTGCAAACGTGTCTTTAAGTTTGCCGAAAGTGTCATTAGTAAATCTACAGTTTGAGTACTCCTATCAGGATATAAACGTGTAAATGCACATTATATTTTTGTGGTTTTTTTGTACTTTCGTTACTACTGTATATCAATAGGATTTTAATTAAGGTTGGCTTTAAGTATTGTTTTAATAACCTTTCCATTCTTTATCAGACTACGAATAAACTTTGATTTGATTTATTAATAGGAAAACACATCTAAAGAATAATAAATTGCAATATTAGTTATACAATGTATAGTATTGCTTTATATTTAAAATATATTTTCTAAAATAATTCTATTCGACAAAAAAGGTATTTAAAACAAACACGATCGAGCTACGGATTATCTTCATGTAACCAAATTTAACAAAACCAAATTTAACAATTTATTTTGTACACAGTGAGATTAAAGTGTAGAAGAAAATTCAAAATGCATGCAGTTTCACGATCAAATAACATTCCTAACGTTCATTTCATCGGCTTATAGTAAATGCGTGAATATTCTTCAAGAACGTATAATCTACGTTCTCGTTAACCTCGCCCATCTAAATCAAATAAAAGTAATTAATATTTAATTCTATTACGACTTTTAAATTTCCATCCTTCCAACATTATGGAGAAAATGGAGAAAAGCGAGGGTGGGAGGGTGAGATAGAGAGAGGGATTGTCTTACTCTCTTATCCACATCGACGACAAATCCCATTTAAAAGAAATTATTATTAACTTAAAATCCAAACGTAATTTGGAGGAAGGTGGGGGGGGAGGAATAAAGTATATTAGCTCGTTTAGCCAGCATGTTCTCGGAGACCGAACAAAATGACGTAAAGGGAGAGATTAAAAAAGTTTAGATTTTAAGTAGCTGAAGGATTACGGCGTCTGCAGGCTTTATCGAGCGCATCGCCCTCGCCTGGTTTTAAAACTATTTTCATGCAAACTACATTTTACTTCGACTAATACGTATAATTTAATTTCGCCGGAGCAATTTTAGCGTGCAAAAATGGGCTTCCGCGCTAAGTAAGTCTACTTAATCCTGTCTGGAGAATAAAAGGGAAGTGCATTTTCCTTAAAATGAAAACCGAATGGGGAGAAACTGCGTTTTGTTGATTTCGTTCAAAAATTAAATTAACGTCATATCTAGACGAGCTTTCGATGGTTAAATCCAGAAATAATAATAAAAAAAATTGATTGTATAATTTTCTCCAGAATATTCATTTTAAACTTCCCTGACAATGTCAAAAATTGACATATTTTGCAAAATCGCCACAGGAAAATATTTTGCAAAATTTACTAATGACAATTTTGAAATTTCCTACGTTTTCCGAGTTTTTCTTTGTTTAACAAAGAAAAACTAAAAAAAATTGCGTGCATTTTTTTATTTATAGAAAATTTGACAATTTTGTTTTCGGAAAATGTACAAAGTTTTGCAAATTTATACCTGGAAAATGCAGAAAGTTTTTAAAATTTATACCCGGAAAATGTTGAAAAATTTGTACTCGGAAAATGTGGAAAGTTTAAAAATTTTATCCACGGAAAACGTGGAAATTTTTTGCAAATTTGTACTCGGAAAACCTAGGAAATTTTATCCTCGGAAAACGTGGAACATTTTGCAAATTTGTACTCGGAAAACGTGTAAAATTCTGCAAATTGGAAACTGGATCACAAAAGCATGACTACGTTGAATTTCTCAGACTTCTACAAAAGAAGCCATTCTTCCCTGACTTCTCTTTGACTTTTCCAGACATTTTCAAGTGCCCGAACTTTTCCAGGTTTTCCAGGTCTGGGGGTACACCGTGTTTATAAACCTCTAATAAGATAGAGAAATAGGACGTGAATGTTCTACGCAGTTTCTAAGTGGAGAATTGTGTACAAGTCCGTCATCGGAGTTCGTCTAAGATAAACACTAACATGTCCCGTCCCTTAATTAACTTAAAATGAAAACACGCGCAGCCGGCGAACTACTTGATTAAGTTGAGCGTATGCAAATCGACCACTCAAATGTATTTGCATTGCTAAATGAGTGAAAATTACTTCCGAAAATCCTTGTCAGAATTAAAACGAAACAATCACGTACGAGGGACATAAGCCAGTTCGCCCGACATGATAAAACAACGTCATTACTTTAGTTTTTATTTTTTAATTCTTCCGTAATTAAAGCTGAAGATGGACGGAATTTGAACATTTTTAAAGTGCTAGTTCCTGTTATTGCGCGGCGATATCGATAAACGTGACGCTGCATTTAAGCAGGGCGTGACGGTTCAACTTAATTGAGGATCAATTTTAAAATTAAACCAGAAATTTTACCGTATAGAGAACATCTAGCTTCATATTGCTTTATCGAGAAAACTTATTTAAAATGCACAGCTTTAAAGGTCCTTAACTTTTAACGTAAATAAAATAGCTAGTTAAGTTAACGTATTTCAGGACTTGCATTACGATAGGCACCTGTGAATTTTACGAGTGTATAACACGTCAAAAACATGGATATTTTGAAAACATTTTAACATGCTTTACTTGTACATGTATGCATAATTTAGAAAACTATATTATGAATTCGTTAGACAAATGTTTTGATGCAAAGATTCAAAAGCGGGCAAACACGCATTACGTAGAAGCTTTCAAGGATTGCTTTCTAAGTGGGAACAAGAGGAAAGCGGTTTTTTTACGAATTTCTGATATTACGAACCCATTTCTAGTCCCCGTACTAGGGCATGGGCTAATAAATGCAAATTTCTTGGTTCGAGATGATTTCCAAATTCGGAAAAAATTAAAGCTTCCGAGCATTTGGGCTATGTTAGGTTAAAACGAACTTTAGAAAATACGATATAAAAAGGTACGTTACAACGGTGAATTCCCCGATTAAAGTTACAGCACCTTCCCATTCATGTACGGGGCTTAAAATTTCAGCCAAACTTCGACGAAACTTCAGTTCATACCTTGTATTACTGAATTTCAGGTTTTGCTTGACTTTCGATAATACGAACATCGGTTTAAACGAACAAATGTAGACGTCCCTCGCGATTGGTCTTAACGAAGTTTGACCGCATTAGGGGGAGGGGGAGCAGTTCTCTCAACGGAAATTTACAGTTTTCCAAATGCATTTCCAGTGAACGTTATCCGTAGAAAGGCGATGAATAGGTGGGTTATGATTAGGTAACATTATTCATCTGATAACTGCATGCCCGACTAAACTCGGTCATAATTATTATAGGAGGAAATGCGCTAGGCAGTAATCGTAATCAAGTAAAAATTTGGTGCAGAGTCAGGTTGAGCTGGGATCGATCCAACTTTTATTAGACCTAATTGAGAATTCCAGCAGTAGTAATAGATCATCCGCAAATATACACGAGCGCATTTAATGCCTTTTCGTACGTATGTGCGGGCCGGGGGAACGCCATTAGCAAACATTTCGTGTCAACATCGACCAATAACTAGCTGCAAAAAAGGTCCCTAATAATAATCGTACGTCAACGCATGAAAAGAATATAAAATAATTTCGCTTATTTCCTAATAAAAAATGAATATTTCCGGATGATTCGGGGTACGAGCTATACATAAATTAAGAGGAATAAAACGCGCCCCATTCCCCTAATTGAAATTAGACCTATATGGATTTTTACCATTTTATAGGGGTCGGATCCCTTCAGAAATTTCATTTTTAACTTTATGACTTTTACAGATTTTTGAACGAATTTCCAATCACCGATGACAATGTCGAAATTGATATATGACGATGATGTCATTCACAATGTTGCAAAAATCGACGCGGGACGATATTCAATATTTTGAAAAATGCTCAAAATTAACAAGAAAATTTTAAAAAATTTAACAAAAATTAGCATAGAGAAAATGTGTATTCTGAAAAAGTTGAGAATTTTGTAAATTTAGCCTCAGGAATCTGTTGAACAATTTTACAAATTTCTAATCGAAAATTGTTGAAAATTTTGCAAATTTGTACTGGAGCTAACCAAATAGTAGAAGCATTCATTTGGACTGTGACAACATTAATACGTTGAATTTCCCTGATACTTTTCAAAAACAAGTTATTCTTGCCTGACTTTTCCAGTTTTTTCTACTCTGGGGGGGAACCCTATTTTACAATCATTTTCTTCTCAATTTGGTTTCAGATCGGAAGAAAAAGTAGCTCCATCTGGAAAAATATACTCGGGCTTCAAAACGATAATTAAATTAAAACGAGCATTTTCCCCCTTATTTATAATACATGTACATGTAGTTTCTTAGGCGAGACATTAATTGACACGTGGCAAAGGTCCCTAATAATAATCGTAAGGGGGACTATACAATACATGTACATAAACTCGTGATAAGAATATAAAATAATTCGGGTTATTTCGTAATAAAAATGAATATTTCCAGATGATTATTCCAGATGAATTAAAAAACGCGCCCCATTCACATAATTATAATTAGTCGTATGAAATGTTACCATTTTACGGCCATTTTCTTTCCAATCCAGATCGAAAGTAAAAAAAAAAGCTCCATCTGGAAAAATACACTCGGGCTTCAAAACGATAATTAAACAGGGGCATTTTTTTCTTCCTATTTATAGTTTCTTAGGCGAGACATTGCCACGTGGCTATAAAAAAGTAATACGGCTTAATGGTCGTAGTGTCTTCGCCGTAAAAAGCTTTATACGGTGGAAATAATTTTAATTAATGAAATAGCTTCTCGCGGTAGGAGAAAAGATATAAAAAATTTGCGGAGGGATGGGGAAACAATGAATGTCATTTATGGGCTTAATTTGAGTAAATGACATGCAAACACGTCGGTTCACCCCCCATTCATATTTACTAATAAGTGGCAAAAAAGATGATGAAAAAAAAATCAGCCATCGAGCGAAATGTAGTTTCTAGTGGCAAAGATATTCACGGGACTCCGTGCTTGAAATAATAAAAAAAAAACAATGCCATCTATAAAAGTACTCATTTATGTGGCAGATGCGTAATTGAACCCTCCTCCGTTAAAGCGCGACATATGGAAATGAGAGCTAGCCAAAGAGTGTGAAAACACCAGCCAATTTAAGGGGTGCGCGGAAATACGTGTAGCGAAAGCCTATTATTTCGATCACGCATAACTCGGTCAGCCATTTTATTCGATCAAAACCTTCATAACGGATTTGTTTCCTACGCTGCCCTTTTTGAAAAAAAAGTCGTTTAATCCGGTCGTCTCATCGCACAATTCGATCATATTTTCCCCGCGTCTACGTAACGCGAAACGGGCGAAACAAGTTTGAGTAGCTTTCGTATACTCGGACACGTTTGGACAACGCGCATGCGTGCATCTCAACATCTAATGCATCAGCGGCTGTATTTACATGGGTTTAACCGTGTAAAATATAAAAAATATGTAAATATATACAGTATGTACGATTAAATGTACGCATTTTTCGAACATCAGACCAAATTATTTTGATACGGTCAATCGCTGGAACCAACGTGATCGAATTAAGCAACTTTCACTGCAGTTGAAAAGCACTTTTCGTAAACTGGTAATTCTTTATAAACACCTCTGTTGCGAGGTGTTTTTCGTGTATTTTGGATCCTTATCTTCCGAGTCTTTCTTCACTTCAGTAATTGTGTTCGTGTGAATATCACTAAGAATCTTTAATGTCAAAACCTTAGCTTGATTATTTGAAACGTCAACACTACCATTCTCATCTTCCAATATGTCTAATTTTCTTATACATTTCTATTAGCTCATCATTCGATAGCTTAATGTAATGTGAATATCACGAGTTCCTCCACATCATTCGTGCGATGCTGGATACCATCGATAAGTACTAAGGAAATAACATAAATACAATATCGATGATAAATATGCCAGCAGGGGCGGTGTCCCCTAGCTAGAGCGTTATCGTCTTCTGTATTACAATAATTATGCATATTGACAAGATGCAATTTTTCTAGATTAAATATACATTTGAACAAGATTTCATCTACAGCAGTGATTCCCAAAGTGGGCAATGGGAATATCGAAGGGGGAAATGTACAATTGTACAAATCGACAACCCTAATGTAAAAGTTTCATATTTTTGTAGGATTATATTTTTAATATAAACAACATGCTTCAATTTGAGTATTTTTTTTCTTATAATTAAATAATTGCAAAAGTAGGAACCAATTTTGACATATTCGCTCTAATAGGGGGAGGGGATGAATAATGATGAAATGTTTACTCAAAAAGGGGAAAGTAGTCCAAAAGAATTTGGGAAACACCGATTTACAGTATCATAGTCAGTCATCATCCTCAACAAATGCATGTTTCTTGTATTGATTGTAAATATTGATATTCTGCATCTTCGAGTGGTTGGATTTTATGAATATTTTTTGACGAGACTTAATCGTTCCTTAACTAATGTTAAATTTGTTATATATAAATTAATTTAGCGAAAGATTAACATTGGTTTAGCAACAATTAAGTCTTATCAAATAATAGTTTAACAGCATACGATACATGCTAGAACCCGAAAGTCGAACCACGACCAAATTTCCAGAACAATTTACTCATTAGCATATGTTTACAAAATTATACTAGATGAATGCCAGCTTTTATGCAAAAACAAAACAAAAATAACAAAAAAATAAAAAAATGAGTGCTATACATACTGTATGACGCAATAAAATCTACGAAAAAATATATTAATATTAATTTTTACCGACGTTATATTTTAGCGTATCGAGCACCGTTTCTCCCCCGGGCGATACATTTACGCAAATTTAGTAAACATGCTAGTAACAACACGTGTGTAACAACATACTCGTACTACGAAGTTCGTATAAAGTATACGAACTTCCACGTAGTGTGTATCCCCGAGGGATAAAAGTTCAACCTCGAATCGATGATGGTGTAGCCCAGATTTTTATCCTTAAAAATATACGATCCATAAAGCAAAATCTGCCACAACGACCCCAGATAAAAATAAAAATAAAAACAAAAAAAATAAGTATCTCTCGAACGGATTATTGTTCCCGTTTCCCTCGCAATTCATCGGTTACGTGTCGAGTACTCCTGGTATTTTCGTTTCGGATTTTTATCCAAGGAAATTTCCATCGATTATTTCCAACGAAATTTCCATTCGTATATCTTCCAATCTCTTTTTAAACGTCACTTGTTTAAGCGTAAATAATCAAGAGACAGTTATTACGTGCTCCGTGGTATTTTTTTTCCTCGAAATCCTCGCAGCAGTTCATTCGTTTCGATTTATGAGAAATAAAAAAAAAATATGGCGGATATAAAATGGCAACACACGCGTGGTTGTCGACGTATCGTCAGGCACCATAATGCATAATTTATGAATTAAAGACTTAAGGCTGGAGGCCAAATAACCATAAAAGTACATTCGCGTATATGTAATTTCGGGCAACAACAAAAAATCTGGAAACGAAAACGAGAGCTACTGTAGGTTAGAATTTTTGATTTGGAATCGGCGTGGATCGTAAATTAATTTTATAAAATGCAAAAAAATTGTTGACCGGACCACCTTCTGGCGCGCGGTGCAGCAGCACGTTGATCAAAATCGATATACAATTGTAAATAATGTATGAAAAACCAAAAAATGCGCCGCGTGGGTGGCATGACGTAGTTCCTGGTCATTGTTGGATCAATATTGTATTATATCCCTGACTGATTCCGTATTATAATACGATCTACGTAATATTTACTTAATTTTCAACTTACCAGTTTTTTCTAAATGATGCGAAACAAGAAATTTGAGGCTTACCTATTGGAAAAAAACAAGAAAAAAAACAATGTTACTATAAGTCGTTGAAATCATGTCAACACAATCAGATTCAATAAGTCCAATTTCTAATTGGTAAAATTAGTTAATTGGCATTTGGAGAAAGTAGTTAATTGCTATTTGGTGAGACTAGTTAATTTGGTATTTGGCAAAATTAGTTAATTGGTATTTGGCAAAATTAATTAATTGGAATTTGGCAAAATTAGTTAATTGGTAAAACAGGCAACGTTGTTTTTCATAAGCAATTTTTCACGATAACAGCAATGACTATAGAAGCATGTAGCTTCAAGGAGCAGCTGTTTGTTTGTTGTTTATATTTAAAGTTGGTCTATTTCAGGAGCAGTCGAGCTTTCATCGAGGTTTGACAGCCATCTTTGCGACCGATTAGTAAAAAAAACATTATTTAGCAAGCCAAAACGCGAACTACAGTATGGCATAACTGGTATCTCGTAAACGTTTTGAGGTAGAACGCTAGAGCGAGCAAGGCTTTTCTTCAGTTTATAAACTACGACAAATTATAAATATGGATCAAAATATTCAAGATATGAAAAGTAACACTAGAAATTTAACATAGGTTTTAGACCTGTCAAATAAAATTTATCATTTCTTCACATTTTCAAGCAAACAACACATTTCCAGTATACGAAAAGTATCTTCGGGAAAAAAACAAGTACAGGGTGTATCCTACTTAATTTTCCATACTAAAGCAATTCCTAATAAAATTGAGATGCATAATCGACGCCCAATTCCAAACGCTGACAAACTATTACAAAATGTCAAATTTCAAATCTGAAAATGACACAATTTTATGTATTCAGAACACGTTCCAGTATAATTTTTACCAATGTCCTTGCCACGTCAAGCGCATGGACATCTTGGGCGTTAAGGCCTCGGATGACAGGCAGCATGAGGCCGTGGCAGTGTCAAAAACAGTGACGTCACAGGAGTGCTACAAAGAACTAGGAATGGCTGTCAACTATTTAGGTCACAAAACTCGAAGACTTATTTTTACGCATATTTTAAGCCAGTCATAAACAGGATTGAAAATACCAGCGCCTGTGACATTTTCCTGGCTTATACACGACCTCAGATCTCGTTTCATTTTAATTTAATGCTTATAAAACGATGCGCGTCAATCATTATTTTAATTGCACGTCGCACGGTCCCATATAGTCGCAATTTGACCGCTTATTATTTATTTACTAATTCGGTGACTATGGTAACGAGTGACCGAGCATTTTGGTAACGCCAAAACATCGAAGGAAGAACAAATAAAAAAGCGTATAGAACCAAACAAATAAAAAGGAGATCGACACTCTTTAAACCCCACGGGTGACAACATTAACACGCTGAATTTCCCTGTCTTTTTCAAAATAATTCATTCCCCCTTGACGTTTCCAGAAATTTTAAAAGTTCCCCGACTTTTCCAGGTCTGTGGGAACCCTGTTTTATTAGCAATTCAGTACCAGAGTGCGGAAGTAAAAAAAAGCATTTATGATAATAAATAAAGAACTCCTAACAAACAGTGCCTTGTCACATCAGTTGCTATATGAAAAAGGATTATTTGGGAAATGTTTCGAGTCGTACGAATGCTTTGGGATACGACAAAAACGAAGTCAACAAAGCGAAGCAAAGGTAAATCGAGGCAAACGTCGCATTCTGCTAAATAATAATAAAGAGAAAATTAAATAAACACGGCATAGAGGCACGCGCTTAAAGCTCCTTTTGTATGAAACCAGAATGACGACATAAAAATCACGGTCTTAAGATGTACGTTTAAAGCTAAACCGTAGAGCATTTTACGAGAGGCCATCGAGTTAACTTCGTTTCGTCTACTATTAAGTGAAGATAAATATGTTTGCTTCGATTAAAAAATTAAAGAAATAGCAAAAAAGGAAACTTCATTCCGATATTTGAATTTTAAATACACTTCATTCGGATATTTGAATTTTAAATACACTTCATTCGGATATTTGAATTTTAAATACACTTCATTCGGATATTTACATTTTAAATACACTTCATTCGGATATTTACATTTTAAATACACTTCATTCGGATATTTGAATTTTAAATACACTTCATTCGGATACTTGAATTTTAAATACACTTCATTCGAATATTTGAATTTAAAATAAACTTCATTTAGACATTTGATTTTAAAAATAAACTTCATTCAGATATTTGATTTAAAGTAAGATTCAATAAGAAAAGTCAGTTTAAAATGAGATTCATTCAGAACATGCAGTCAATTTAAAATAAGATTCATTCAGAAAAGCAAATTTAAAATTAACCTCATTCAGAAAAGTAAATTTAAAATAATCTTTAATGATTAATGTGAATTTAAAATGAAATTCATCCAGAAAAGTCAATTTAAGATGAAATTCATTCAAAAAACAATTTAAGATGAAATTCATTCAAAAAACAATTTAAGATGAAATTCATTCAAAAAACTCAATTTAAGATGAAGTTTGTTCAGAAAGCTTAATTTCAAATAAACTTCAGTCAAAAAAGTCAATTTAAAATCAGATTCATTCAGTAAAGTAAATTTAAAATGAGTTTCATTTAGAAAAGTCAATTTAAAATAAACTTCAGTATTTTCATTAACAAACCCTTTATAAAAGGTCTAATTCTACATGCACTTTCGAACATTCATCGTAGCACGAAAGATCTTCATTCAGTTTTTATCAAAACATATTCTTATAAAACAAATTCTCAAAATATACCGACTTTAAGAAAAGTAGTGAACGTATGAAAAATAAACTCGAATCCAAATCAGTCTATAACTCCAGATGGCGATATTTGACGTGGCATAACCGACACCACGCCGATGCAACTTTATCAGTTGGAAAAAGAAAAATCAACAAGACCCGATATGTTTCTTTTTTTAAACGTTTCGTACTTTTCCACCAACACCAATATTTATGAAACTCACGCCGTGTACAATGTAAGCACCTACACGTAAGCCCGTGCTGCATGATGTCTGCTTAAACCGAAGATAAGTTCGTTTTTTGTGAGGATGATGAATTTAAAGAAATCAATAGTGCGAAAAAAAAAGTCTTCCCAGGAAGTATACACGCGTATAAAATCTTCATTGAATCGGTTTTTACTTCCTCAAGAACTCTGTTTATGGTTGATAACAAAGCGTGCCTACAAGTAGGACGTGTTGGGATTTTCCCTTCCCCTCTTCCTCCTCCTCCTCCTCGCAACAACAAGGGCCTCGGTCGAAGAGTGCGAGGTGATCAATAAGGGCCTCTGCCATGGAGGAGGAAGATGTTGTGACTAAGGTACAACCAGCAGGTTGCCAAACATTACACACCATTGCACTCTCTCCAAAGTCCTTCAGTGGTCATCACTCATGCACGCGGTGCTGCTGCAGTTCTCCTTTTGAATTTTGATATTACTTCCGGTTGTTATTTGTCAAGGCTTTAAGGCATTATTGCGCTGAGTTTTTTTTTTTTTTATTTTCAACATCCACGCGACGCAACCGTGATATATTCGACGATGCTTCAAAAAAACAAAAAAAAATCAGCAAAGCTTCGAGTCTCGGCAGATGTTTCGGCCATTTGAGTAGACGAATTTAAGGAAAAGGTATTGGCTAAAAATAGTCAATTTTAAGCTAACGACATAGGGGTGGAGGGTTTCGGGCCATATTAACGCTCGTACCTCCTTAAGACGAATCTCGAGGGACTTCAAATGTTGTACGTTTAAACCGTAGTTCGTAGTATCGGATGTCAGACAAAGAAGATGTCAACTAAAGTTTCATCTAAGTTCGGATGGCATCCTATCAGTATGAATGGGAAGGTGCTGCAACGTTTATCGGGGAATCCCCGTTATAGCTAACCTGTTTTTCAAATTTTCTAAAGTTTAACTTAAAAATGCACTATAGGTATAACCGAAATTCTGTATTATCCGAATTCAGAATTCGCAGAAAGCGTAAAAATTAACATCATTCGTCGGTAACCTAGGAAGGGTTGCCAACGAGCAAAGTTGACTAAGTGTTTAACGTTCAGGCTTTGCATTCGGGAAACCCGAGTTCGATTCCCGGCTCGATTTACCTCACTTTGGTTTTCGTGGTTTCTTAAAGTAATTTCTAGGCGAATGCCGGGTAAACCCCTTTAGAAATCGGCCACGACCGCACTTCCTTGGATGAAAAAAATTAGTGGAATCTAAAGTATACCTATTTATTAGAATCTTGCGGAATTTTAACGAAAATGTAAGGATTTAATACAATAATGACAAAATAAACCAATATGCTCCGCTTTTTAATGGCGGGTCCATAAAGCCAACCATGCACGTTTGCTGATTGACCTACATGTAATTTTCCGAAGCACATGTTTTTGCTATAGTAATAACTTTGAAATATTAAGATTTTGAATAAGTTGGTATGATTTAAAAAACAGAAATTTGTAAAATTTGTTTACTTTTAAGTACACCCCCCCCCCTACCACAAGGTATTCATTTACTGATTGTAGGGTACTGAGCTGAATTGAAGGGTACTGGAAATAAGTACGTTATATCAGAAATTAGCATAGAACGAATTCTTCTTACTGAGGTTCTACCGTATTTCGAATGTGTAACCTCCGAAAACTGATGTTCACTAAAAAAAAATGCTTCAAAAAATACGCGGACCAATTTTACCAGACTTTCAACTTGTTATACAATTTGCGACACACTAGCCACGTGTCCACTGCATGAATGGAAAGGTGCTGCAACGTTTATCGGGGAATATCCCGTTATAGCTAACCTGTTTTCAGGTAAATCCTGAATTGAAATATGGTCAAACCCTGAACCTGTGCCCTATGTGTTTTGTGTGTTAAATGAAACCGGATAGGTGAATCCCATTTAAATGAAAAACTTGGTCAAGTGAACAATTGAAGTGAGCCTAAGAGGCACATTTTTGCATTCAATTATACGCGGATAAGTGAAAATCGGGCTTTTCAATCTACATTATAGATTCGCAGTGAGTACTACTAGAGTCGACTCGCGTTTTTACTCCTCCCATTTATAAAAATAATGTTTTCACTTATCACGAAGTATCCCAGTAATCAAACGCACATTTTTGCTCAGAATAACAAACTAAACTCGCGCGTAACAGGAGTCGACAGTACCTACGCCACGTTATCATACATTTTATCTGATAAAACTTCTGTCTGAGAGGAAGAATTAATGTCAGCGCCAAAAAGAAAACTCACAGCTCTGAGCAATAAACTGAGCTACAATAAATTCTACGGTATCTTCTTGATACGATCCATGATGTTGAGCAACAATGTCAACTCGTCGGATTATTCATTGATGTTTTCGTGGTAAAAACTAATTACCATAAATACTCGTTTAATAGACTATAAGATATTAAGCTACCTCTCTCCCGCGCCACATCCGCATATGTGAAAAACCGGATAAGTGCAACAGTTTTCCTTTTTATAAGCTTGCCCGGACGGGTTTTCACTTATCCAAGTTCGACTGTTGCATAAAGGATTTTTGGTTTAGCATATAAAGCAAGGACGTAAATTCCCCTGGCAGGACACTCCATTTGGCCAAATGCAGCGTGTCAACCATTCACTTTTTGTTCGACATAAACCACAAAAAGCGCTAGCTCGCTCGTCTACTTTAATAAAGGGTTTTCTTCAAATATGAATGAGACGTATCAAGAAACGCGAGATTGCTCGAGTCTGCGGCGGATTTACGTCATTATGTGTTGGAAATTTCTCAGTTTGACGTGCTTTTGAAACAAGAGATTTCTCGGCTCTCCTCTTTTATGACCTCTGCTACGATTTACATTTTACAACATTTCTAGACGCGAGCCTCCTGCCAGCGCTACTAAAAAAGTTTAAAAAGATTCGGGGGGAAATGGGTCGCGCCATTTCCTGCGCCATTTTCCATAATGTTTCCATTCGGCAATAAACAAAATGAAAAGATAATGGAGCTTCGCAATTCCCCCTTACATTCGTTAGATGGCGCTGATTAACGTCATTAGGTGCAACGTCCTATTTTAAACCGACGTATCTTGCCGGAAATGCTCGCCTAGCTTCTGCTAGCTGTCAGAGATATTGAGCTGGTTTTCCACTTTCATCTGCCGGAATTTCAAATGTTAACATCATTTTTTGTTGTTGTTTTGATAAAGTTTTCATAAATTACGTAACACGCATGTTGTTTATACAAATGTCCACAACTTCGCGACGCTTACTTTAGATTCTCATCATTATACATTTCCTGTTAAATGTTATCTTTTGTCGTGAATCCCCAACATTAAATTGTTTAACATTGTCCACTATTCTTAAATAGATTCGGTTTCTCTCAAATTATCTTCTGCGGTAATTTCTTCAAATATCACAGTCACTCGTTTAATTTTGTTAAATTTCCGCGCCCTATTTCTCTAACTCGTATCAAATTTCCCAGAAAATAATCAAGGTTTCACCCATTTAATACAAATTTCTCCCCTACTTATTTTCATTATGTAAAAGTTTCCAACATTTAGGGCTACATCGTGTTGAATTTTCCACAACATTTGGCAAAATTTCCAACCATCTATTTACATTTCACTTTTTATACAAATTTCCCCACCATTTATTTGCGTTATGTAAAAAGTTCCAACATTTGGCTAAATCGTGTTAAATTTCCACAATATTTGGTAAAAATTGTAACCACCTGTTTAATTTTTTTTACATTTATACACCATCTGTCAAAGTTTTTTCTTTAATTCCCAGCGTTTCGGACCAACATTGGATAGAAATTAGATCAGAAATTTAACTTGATTAAGACCTATAGGTTGTACAGATGTGACAACTTCAATAAAACGCATTCTGTAAATAATGAGTGTCCAAAAAGTTCCACAATATTTGGCACAAATTCCAACCCTCGATTTATATTTCGTTAAATTTTTTTTCATTATTTACATGTAGATCGTAAATTTTATTTACTTTGTCCTAGATTGGACAAATGTGGCAAATTCGATAAAAACCCATTTTGTCATTACAGAGTGTCCAAAAACCTCCACAATATTTGGCAAAAATTCCAACCCTCGGTTTACATTTCGTTATTCGGTATTTCTGCACCTTCTGTCAAATAATTTTACAACAAACCTGAACATTTTGGACCAACATTTAAATCGATTTCGATCGTAAATTCTCATGCAATTAAGGCCGAATTTGGACAAATGTGAAAAATTCAAGAAAACTTATATTGTAAATACAAAGTGTCCAAAAATGAATATGCCAACCAGAAAAAAAAGTTTTTCAAAGAGTTCAGTTTTCCCAAAAAAGTTTCCATTTATTCGTCTTCTTTCCAAAACGTCGTTACGATACATTTTGCTGACCACCCTCCTTTTGCCGGGTTCAAAATTATTTCAAATGTTTTTTTTTAAATGTTTTTTCAACATGAATTCAAGTTCCGGAAATGCAGGTATCAAAACAAAGCACCGGCGGCACTTTTCTGACGGCCCTTTTTTCTGGCCAGTAAATCATCGACGAAAAATTGATCGTATCGTCGGGCTTTGCGACGAAAATTGTTGTTGCTTCAACGTTGTCAACCGTTGACGCTTTTGAATCACTCAGCAGGCCCCCTGACGGACATCGTGACATTTCTAAAAGTATTGATTCCGAGTACGCGGAGGACGAGCGCCGTAATTACCACCCAGTGTTAAGTATATAATAATACAGCAGCCTTCGAAAGAAAACGTAAGCTTTAAGGCTTCGTCGTAAATTCTTAATGTCCTATTTTGAGTCGTAAACATTATTAATTCAAAACACTAGCTCAGCCGTAACGACCACCAATTAAAACTTGGCGAGAACAAATTATGAAGGATGTTTGCGTCATTGTTTTTTCAAGCCTTCATTGTTCTTCCCCTACACGCAGAACAGCGCCATCTAAAGAAATTCTGGGAATGTCTTTTCTAGATGGTTACAAATTCAGAATTTTTTTTTTTTTCAAACCACAATTATTTTCATATTGACTAAAGGTCGTTTTAACGAAACATTGGGTGCGAGCACAAAAATGTTTACTTTCGACATGCTTCCTTCATCTTCTTTCGTGCTTATTTTCAGCATCTTGTTTCCATCTTTGGAGCGCACAAGGAACGCTGATATCAGCGTGATAGTCAGTGTACTCGGTGGCGCCACTGAATGCGTTGTGCTATAGGTGAAATATTCCGCGTAAAACCTTGCACATGCGCATTAACATCTCATGATGAGCGCGGGACACGCACATAGGCGGGTATGTGTGCAAGGCTACACTATCTGTGTGCCACTCTGTGTCTTACAAATCTGCTTTCGGATACATCCACGTGAGTACAGCTGCTGATGGGTTAGACGCTTAGATGCACGCATGCGCCATGTAGATACGTGTCCATGCTTGTACGAAAGCCGCTCAAACTTGTTTCGCGCGTTTGCGTTATGCAGGCAAGTGGAAAAATATGATCGTATTACGCGATGAGCGACCGGAATAAGCGATTTTTTTTTCAGAAAAAAAGGCCGTTTTGAATGATTTGATCGAATAAAATGGCTGATCGGAATTAACAGACTTTCGCTGTATTTAGCAGCGGTAGATCATCTACGAAAAAATGGGTCTATAGTGCTTATTTCCGGCGGCAAATCTATCGTCAAAGGCGCAACATGGACAGATTAGCCACTCGTAATTTAATGACGGTCAATCGGAGTAATTGAAGGGAATGCGTCTGCTGTCGGGTGTCCATTTCAAGTATGATTATGGCTGACATACCGAGAGAGGCCTAACGCGATTAACTTCCACTCTCGCACTTCGGATTGCTTATTTTTTTTACAACTTTTTTTTTATCCCCGCCGAATTTTACCCTTTAAGAGTTTAGGCTCGTAAAACGGAGCATCGGGCATTCTGCTCGTTCAAGTGCGTTGAGTGCCCGTAAATAGGCCCGTATCCAAAAGTGCTTTTTTTCAGCTTTTCCACAGAATCTTCCGGCTGATTCTTTTAAACAAGAAATCTCCTTCGAACATCTTCTGTTTACCCACCTGTGTTTCGATCGTTTTTGGTTACACGAGCGATTGCCCCGATGCCATTTCTTCCGAGTTAGGTCCTCCCAATGGCCTCTTCTAGCAATTTGGGAAAGAAAAGCTTCAGTTTTTAGGCGTGTAACCGCACCAACCTCGCTATAGCGCTCCTCCAGGTTTCGCTAGAAAATCGCTCATCTTCGACCTCGTAAAACACGTTGAAATTTGCGACGAAAAGCGCTATCGATCTTCGATCTAAATGTACGACAAGCCTAATTTCGTCCCTATTATCGGATCTTTTTTATTTGCTCGCTCGTACATGGATTTCAAATTGTTTACGGTGTTACACGGGGCTTGTTGAGCTGAGTTTTTTCATAACTTTCCCCATCGGAAGAAATTTCAAAATAATTTCACGAATTTTTCTAAATCATTTGTTGGTACTACACGTACATCCTGTGGTATAAAATACAAATTCGGAATTCGTCTTAAACGAAGAAATTAACAAAATTCGTCCATAACCTATATACTAAAACCTCAGATTAGGTATCCAAACTTTTCAATTGTTAGATAGAAGTAAAGATTTGAGTGACTTAAGTAACAAACCCCTGCGAAATTACGAAATGCCATATTTTTTAGTATGATAATAAAAAATACATATAAAAACAAAAGTTCACAGATTTATATCGTCGTACATTATTTGTTTTTCATCCAAAGAACAAAGTTCTAAAAATAGTAATTTTTCCACGAAAAATCTTTGTCGGGAAAAAAATGCTTAAGTAAATTGAAAAACTCCTTAAAAAAGTGTAATAGAGATAGTGGAGCACTTCCTACGATGAACAATGTGCGAGTTACGCGTGAAACAAATCTACAGTTTACGAATTACGTACGAAAATGCGGTTCTGTAATTCGTACATCCGTACAAAGTATTAATTACAATTTTGTAAACGGAAGCTGTTTATATGAAAAGTGCAGATTAAGAGTTGTTTCGTATGTAAAAATAAGCAATAAAAAGGCAAAATGAACAAAATGTGGCTCGTAAATAGTTCATGAAAATGCTGCTTCTTCTCTTCTACGAAGAGTAGACGCGTTGAAATCTTAGAGCTTAACATAAAAGATAGCGAGTTCATTACGCCGTTCATAATGGGGTTTACATTTCATCCTATTGTCTACATTTTTAACACAAAAAAAACCTCCGTTTGGCTCATTGTTATCTCCGTTAACTTCCAGAGGGAGCTATTACGTTATAGGGACCGGAAGCTGCGTTTATCGCCTCTTCTTGTTGGTTATTTTACCAATTATTTTATTGCGACAGAGACTAATTACGCGGGTTCCGTCTCGAATATTAAAGATTAAGACCAACTGCCGACTAAACCGTAAGATTTAACATGGCGAGTAAAACAGCTTGTTACTTTAAAACTTTTCACATTAATTCTGCCAAGAATGTCGTATCTGTTTACAGTTGGGACTTCGAAAGCCAGCTGTTTCGCATTTTAAACAACAAACCAAAACGAAATACAAATATACGTATGCATCTCTGAGGGAAAGTTACTAAAAATTCAACTCATCTTATTAAAATTAACCACATTTTTTTCCAAACTTTAATACATTTTATTAAAGTTAACTTTTTTTTTTTCCAAAATTGTCATTCAACGAGTGATTATTTCATTATTTTCTATAACGAAGAAAAGCTATGTTGCATCCTGGTGCTATTTTAGAGCACCGAAACTATGTTTTTACGGTAATTTTTTTTCAATTTAATATTAAATAGCAAATAATGTATATGAAATGGCATGCCCGATGAATTAATTACATGATTGCGCATTAAAAAGGAAAGGTGGAATATAAAAATCTAATAGCTCTATACAATATTTAAACCAATATTTATTATAAATAGCCTCAACATTTCATGGCAATTTTAAAGAGTTCATATCTACAGTGTATATAAATTTCATTTTATTCTGTATTGTATAGTAGTTATAGAATTACAAGAGAGAAAAAAAATAGAACAGAAATTGATGGAAATTTCAAGTGGAATAAAATGAATAACAATCCTATTTAGCCTACATGCTTTAAACATAAGGCAATTTATCACTATCAAAATATCAATACAGTAGTCTCGAAGAGAGAAACCTAAAATTTCATAAAAAAAAAGTTTCGTATTGGGATTTAAGTGTTCGTGTTTAATAATACTCGAATTCACTCACGATATATTTTATTAAGGTTCATGGATCGCAGCCTCACTCGAAAAACAAATTCATGGCAAAGCTTATTTTTCGTGCAATAATTTACCGACTACATTATCGTATATAAAATTTGAAGGATCAAAAAAAGTTCGTGCGAATTGATTAGCCAAAGTCACGAAACCTGCTGATAATAAACAGCAATTTAGGGCCATTAAATCATTTATAGAGGTATTTAATAACCAGTAATATCAAAATACGAAATTTTACGCTATTCTAATAAGCACTATAACCGACGGAAAGGCCTTGCAGAAATATGGACATAAAATCGACCTTGACCTTAAATTCATTTAACCAGATTATGCAGTACTTTCGAGTAATAACTGTACGTATTAATTAAAAATATAAGTTGGACAAAAAGTTGGACAAAGAGGATATCAATAATTTAGCCACTAACGTATCGTAGCTTTGTATTGACAGCCCCATTATCGAATAGCTAATTTAGGTATTTTCCAAGAACAATAGCGCCACCGGCTGAGATTTTCATTAATTGATGCGCCGTTACTTACAAAGCAGTAGATACAGTATCCATGACAGCGCTGACGCATGCGCAGATTGTGAAGATCGGTTAAAAAGACATTTTCCATTGGAATTCCATTTAGCCTTCGCGCTTGCGCAGTTTTGACAAGATGGACGCTATGTAGTCCTTCCGGTGGATGATTATACGGCGATATAGCCTCTCAATGACACCCACTTACTAATAAATGATCAATGTATGGATACTGCTTCCATTCGTAACCATTTGTCGACTAAATCGTAAACTGACATTTTACATCTTTAAAATCAATTTCATCTATTTTTATATAAATTGATGCACACACAAAATTGCGTTATATACGCCCATTTACCATCAAAACAGTATTATTTTTTCGCATTTCGTATCGCACGGGGTATACACGTGTCCTAGAATTTTTCTACTAAAATGAAATAGCGTCCTATAAAAGGTAAGCCCTTAGTACCGATAGGTGAAATTTATAGTCTATTTTATTTCAATAATTCTGGCAGGCCCGGAAGCTTTCGCAAAGTGTTTTACAGTTGAATTTTACGACGCAACGTACGCCTCGCCCCCATCCGAGCGACGTAAAGGCGTCTATTGTGGGCTCTAAGTAAAATATTTAGATAGAACAATCCATTTTCATAAATCTATTCTGGTTTTCATATCAGAAATAAAAATCCTGGAATCTCGTTGTACTCCATAGGCTAATATTTCTATCCCATAAAGTAGAAAGCGTGACACCGGTTTAAATCCAGCTCCCATTTCAACGACTTAAATTTGACGTTTCAAAAACGAGAACAACTTAGGAGAAAATCGTTTCTTGGGGAACTCGGATGGTCTTTTCTTATTTTTTTTTTTATTATTTTATCACCCGGTATTTATTACGCCGTTTCTTTTTCTCGCATTTTGAACAAAAATTCGAAGCAATTCAGTCGGACCCGGGATCGAGATAAAGCCAAAAAAGGACTAACACCAGATTTATGAACTTATTTTTAAACTGAAAAAAATTCTGGTCGAACGAAATAAAGCTGTGCCATTTTTAAAGGATCCACTGAAACATCTAGGAAGGTCGACGTAATTATTTTACGGTATATTTTACGTGGCTTTCGAATATGCTTTACAAATATTGTGGGTTCCATTGAAAAAAAATGATGCTGGAGTTGACTTTCCCTATACAACAGCGCCATCTATACTAGAACCGCCATCTTGTGACCTCCATCAAAACAAAACTTTTGTCTAGGGCTTTTTCTTTGTCATAAAATGCTTATTTTCCTATATGTTTATGTATCTAAAAGGGGACTACCGGTATACAGCAAAAATACAACTTTTAGTACCATACTGAGTCAGCATGATTCGTGTTGAATGACGTTATAATCATAATTTAAGGAATGACGTTGTGAAGACATTTTTGGATGGCAACATTTTAGTCAAATGTCGTCTGCTACTTTTGTTTTCATAAACAATCGTTAAAACTGACAA
This sequence comes from Ommatoiulus sabulosus, assembly GCA_034697705.1. NCBI lineage: Eukaryota > Metazoa > Arthropoda > Diplopoda > Julida > Julidae > Ommatoiulus > Ommatoiulus sabulosus. Next base: position 933 of record JAQGAO010000579.1, on the reverse strand, counting down.
ATTTATAACTTTTTGTGTATATTTCAGTATTGTTTTAATTATGTGAGGAATAATAAACATTGGATTTCACATTCTTTTTTTAGGTCATTTAAATGTCATGCCTGTATTCGCTAACACTATATATATGTAAAAGATTTTACGATGACTCCGATAATTCAAAAATACTGAAATATATACAAGAAATTAGAAAATACAGTAGAATCCTCTTATAGTGATCTTCAAGGGACCGACAGGATTTGACCATTATATCCGGAAATCACTAAACCCGAATTAAAAGAATGTGACCCATTAAGGAAGTACATGTACATTCTATACATGCATACGGTATATATGCATGACATTTTAATACTGTATACATGTATTTATTTTTAGTATTGTTACATAAGAATATACATTATTAACGTTCAAATGAACATGTGCATAAAAATGTCAAAAAACAGTTTAACTTGGTGAAAAACATACGTTTTAGCTGATCCCGTGATTTCCAAATTGCTGATGGGTAGATTGATTAACTCCGAGTCCCGACAAATGTCAGCAATTTTTTGCTCCACTTTCCAATTGTAATATAGTTTACTTTTTCCTCCACAGAAAATGCATGGCGTTTATTTACAGTTATGCCATTTCCAATTTTTGCAGAAAATTGTTTACACAAAGAACTGTAGATAGGCTATACACCCACTTGGTAATCAAGTGAAAAGTGCAGAGCGTGGGAAACTTCTTCACATCCCCCCCTTCATATATATATATCCTCATTATGGTCGGTCCACATAGCATTGAACAGGGAAAACCCCTGCACTTCTATGGGAAACCATCATTATAGCCAATCGCAAATACACGTACTTGTACCAAAACCCCACTCACTAAATGCGGATTATTATTATAACCAGCATCACAATAACCGGAAAATTTAACATGCACTCCTATGGAAAACCA
>JAQGAO010000578.1:0-32228 GCA_034697705.1 Ommatoiulus sabulosus | reverse complement strand
AAAATGAGAATAAAATGGACAAAAGTCAGGCAAAGTCAGGCAAGTCGATTTTTCAAATGTGGTGGCAACCCTGGAAATAACATGATATTTTCGGGTTGTTGGGCAATTTTAGTTCGTATAATGATCTAACCACTTTTGTCCTTCACTGGACATACATGTACATTCACAATTCGGACGACTCCCAGGTAACGTGAAATTTTTTTCCCCCATTTAAACCGTAGTTCGTATTATCAGAAGTAAGACAAAACATGACTTCAAAAATAAGATGGAAGTTTGGATAAAATACTACTCGGTTGTTACAACTTTTATCGGGGAATTTCCCGTTATGTAACGTATACACTGTTTCATATTGTTTGAAGTTTGTTTTAACGTAACCTAGGGCGAATGTTCGGGGGAACTCGAAAATTCATTCGTTTTAGCCAAACATTTACAAAATCCGAATTCGGAATAGGTGTTAAACGAAGAAATTGACATGATTCGTCCATATACATATATACGCTATAGGACGGGGACTGGAAATGAGTTCGTACTATGGGAAATTCGCATAAAGCGAGTTCTTCTTAATGGGATTCCAATGTATTTTTTATCCAATTTTGGTGTTGACAAAGCATACACATGTAGGTCCATTCAACTCTTGTTTTGCGCGCACGGTGTGGGATCGGTTTGCGCAAACACAGCGCCATCGAGCGTTCGATCATGCGTTAATCATTGAGCTATATCGGGACATTAAACTCCAAATGCGATTCAGCTATAGGCGCATTAAAGCCGAACTATTTGGTAAAACCAGCTCAAGATGGGTGCGTGCCACGCACCTCTTCCCCCTGTTTTTTTTTTATTTGCTATTCATTAGTTCCGTATTACCTCGAAAATTTTCAAAGTTATCTATTCGCGACGCGTCTTCGTCTTAATCCGGACTTATCGCGTCTAAAAGGCGTTTATTGATCGAGAGGTGTTTTGCTATACACCCCCCCCCCCCTCCCTTCCACATCAGACCCCCCCCCTACGCTTCAATTTGCTCTTCTTCGATTTCCTGTATTTCCTATTTTTTGACTCCCCGCCACGAAATTAAACGAGAGCGAGTATCATTCTCGTTGTTTCGCTCGTGTCCAGCGTGACAGAAATGATGGATGCCCCCCGCACCCCCTTCGAGAAATATCTGACCGGAAACGAGGAATGTGCACCGGACAGACACGTTTTGCGTCCGTCGTGAATGCGCCGTGACATCCCGAATCCTTCCTGATTAGCAGCGTGGGGGCGCTCGCGATCGATGCTCGATCTCAAACGGAAATTAATGTCTCGAAATTTATCCTTTCGGGGAACTTGAATCAAGTTCATTGGCAAATTTGAAAAAAAAAATTGGTATCGAAATTTATCCCCCTGGTGGAACGACGCGCTATAAAGCAATGCTGTTTCGTGTATCGTAACGATGCATGCTCCATCGTGTGTATATACGATCCACGATGCGATGGGTCAATGACATTGCGAATCTTCAAATTCTACGTTTAGTCTTGAAAATGTCCGAGATCACTCGTAATCGGACCTCATGAAACATACGTAATAATGTATGGTCAAACTTCCATCTTTTGACTTTCGGAAACTTTGGGTATTGAAAATGAATCGCACATTCTTTTAAATCTACCTACGAAATGCCTTAAAATACTTGTGTGTAAGTTCATTAAGAAGAATACGCTGCAATGCGATTTTCGGATAATACGAACTGATTTCCAGTTCTTCGTTTAATATGAATACCGAAATCGGATATTAAAAATTTTCGACTAAAACGAATAAATTTTAGAGTTCAGGAGCAAAACGAATTTTCGGCAGTTTAAAAAAAAGTACTTTATAACGGGGAATTCCCCGATGCAATTTGCAGCATCTTCCCGTTCATGCGTGGGGTAAGATTTCACACATGCAAATTTCGATGAAACTTCAGTTTTTCTTGTTGAAGCCATGTTTTATCTGACTTCTGATTATACGAACTTCGGTACTTTAAACGATCAAGTTGTGACATCCCTCGAGGTTTGACCGTATTACTTTTCACCGAGTTTTATCTTAGTTTTTTTCTTCCATTTAGGATAGTGGGACAATCGTTGAAATTGCTACCAATTCGTGTCGTATCGCCCTGAGTTCCTACCTTAGGTATGACGTCAGCGAGCAATTAGTTTTTAGCGCGATTTTTGGGTTTGTTCGCGCCGCTATCGAAATTTGCATTTCAAACGCATTCGTCTTTTCTTTGTGTTTTTTGGAGGCCTAACCCACGTCCGTCGTAACACCTTAAAAATGACTTCTGAACTTTTCGTCGCATCGCCGATGCTTTCCACCCTGCGGACCGATTAGCATACGCTTCGGTATTATGGTAAGAGCGCCCATTGTAATGGAGGCGCCCCCTAGTGCGGGGCGTCACCAAAATAGGATTTTAACTAGCTCTCGGTTACGCTCGACCGTCCGAAAGTGGGTGGCCTCTTACGCATCCATCGTTGTGGTTTCGCCAGCTGAGGTTGCACGCTCGGGTGCATGGCTGAAAAAAAGTGAAATCCAGAAAAAAAAACTGGAAAAATGTAAAAATCAATCATATCTGCTTACGGCGAGCTGAGCGCCCCTATCATCCGAAGGCTACTGTGCGTCGCGTGATACGTTTCCGCCTCTTTTTGGAGACTTAAAACAATGATCATGACTAGCCAAAACGTGACGGTGAATTGCTCGCTTCGGTGAAATCAAATGAAAATAGTCGAACCTCGGCAAGACGAATCTCGAGACACGTCAACATTTGTCCGTTGAAACCGTAGTTCGTATTATCGAAAGTCAGACAAAACGTGACTTCAACGATAAAAACTAAAGTTTCATCGAAGTTAGGATATGCAGTATATACATGTAAATCCAACCCCGCGTATAGGAATACGAAAGTGCTGCAATTTTTATCGGGGAATTCCTCGTTAGGGTGCGAGTACAAAGAACGCTTATTGCAGGCGCTTACCACTCAGCGTACACAAGCGCCACCAAGCGGATAAGAATACAGCATGCTTTAAATAAGGGCGCACACAAAGCTTAGCCGAGCCAGGCTGAGCTTACAAGAAGCGCTTATAAGCATTCAAGAATGTTTGTAACATTCTTTTTTTTGAAATCCGAAAGCAGATTTTTAAGACACAGAGTGGCACACAGATCACTATTGATCAAAAGTGTAACCATGTACTGCACATATACCCGCCTATGTACCGTAAAAACGTGTCCTGCGCTCATCATGAGATGCTAATGCGCATATGCAAGGTTGTAAGCGGAATGTTTCACCTATACAACAGAAGCACATTGACCATCACGCTGATATCAGCGTTCATTGTGCGCCTCAAAGCTGGAAACAAGAAGCTGAAAGAAGCACGTCGAAAGTAAGCGTTCTTTGTGCTCGCACCCTTATAACGTATACCTGTTTTTTCTCACATTGTCTTACCGGTAAGTACGTTTTAACGTATACGGTAGTGCGAATGCTAGGGAGCTCGATAAATCATTCCTTTTAGCCGAAAATTTCTAATATCTGAAATTATCTGAAATTATCTGAAATATCTGAAATATCTGAAATTATTCGTGGTGGGGACTGGAAATGAGTTCGTACTATCAGGAATTCGTATAAAGCGATTCTTCTAAATAAGATTCCACTGTATATATATATACGCGTTGAAATGCAAATGCGTGGTTATCTTTTGTAATTCCTTCAGTTTTCAGAAATTCTCTCTAGATGGCAGGAGTCCTCTGACGGCGTTTCAGCATACGCACGCAGCAGCGCCCCCCGTGCCAATTTACTATAGTTGTTTTTATTGACTTTTCGCTTCCAGGTGCTGGGTGCAAGGCCACGTTCAGTCGGAAAACGTTAAATTATACGGTTCACCTAAAGAGCGCAATAATAATCTCACTTGAATATGAACAGTTAAAGGGGCAATTCTGAGGTTTGTTCATAATCCTGTTTTCAAGGAAATCGATTAAGAACTTGAACAGAATACAGGAAATGTGGGAAAAACGAGACGAAAAAGTGACTGGTTTCAACGGAGGAATCTTATTCATTCCTATTTCAATGGTTTTCAATGACTGAGTCACGCTGCGGCGATTAGAAATGAATAAAAATGAGCTATTTATTAACAGCCCGCGGGAGAAAGTTATTAGGTACTATTTTCATATAAATAAATTTTTGAATAATGTTTGTGCAAATTTCCACAATCATTGCCGTTTGAGCCGCTGTTAATAGATGGCTTCGGATAGATGGTTTGTTGATCAAATAAGTACTGTACATATACATTGGAACCTCATTAAGAAGAATTTATGCGAATTTTTGATAGTACAAACTCATTTCCAGTCATCGTCCTATGAGAATATTACCGAATAATGTTTATTTCTTTGTTTAAGACGAATTCGGATATTACAACTATTGAGCTAAAACGAATGAATTTTCGCGTTAAATGTTATACGTTAAAACTAACTTTAGACAATATGAAATTTCTTATTGTTGAAATCATGCTTTTTTTCTGGCATTTTATAAAATGAAATATACGGTTTAAACGAACATATGTTGGCATCCCCTGTGATTCGTCTTAACGAGGTTCGACTGTAGGCTACATCTGTTTTTGCAAAAACAGTAATACCAGTTGTTCATATTTCCTATATTTCATCCCCAAATATTATACATGTACACTTTAGTTTTATTTAGTGTATACAGTATATTAAACTATATTTTATTCATAATATCTTTGAGCAAACCACATAGCTTGTTTATACAATGAAAGCTGCTTAATTCGATCAGCTATTTTATTCGATCAAAACCTTCAGAACGGATTTTTTCCTATACTGCCCAATGTTTAAAAAACCCGCTTAATTGGATCATCTCATCGCTTAATTCGATCAAATTGTCACATGTTTACGTAATGCAAATGCGCGAAACAATTAAGTTTGAGCAGCTATACAACATAATACAAGCACGGACACGTTTGGACAACGTTCAAGCGTGCATATAAGCATTAATGCAGATGCTACAGTAGCTGATGTACTCAGATGGATCTTCTGCGTTATTTATAGAAAATGAAATTCCAGCCGTTGCAGCAAGCATGCAGGCATATATACCTATAGCTTCTTAAAAAAAACAAATATTATTTTAAACATATGTAAATGCAATTATACGTTTAAATATATGTATTTTTAAAACACAGCAAATTATTTCGATAATGCCAATGTTTAGCGTGTTTTGGACATTCATCACTTATTTCTATCAAAATCCATGGAAACATGCAACGTGGTGGAATCAAGCGGCTTTCACTGTAATACACTTACTGTATATCTAAGAGTATGAAATGTACGATTAATCGCGCTGTCCAGTATAAAATATTTGTAAAGCACTTCGTTATATGTGCACGCATAAAATATATTTGAACATCTATTCTTCGAAGTATTCGAGTGGGATTAAGAAGGATTAGCGCATCCCGGGTTGAAACTTTACTGGTGTGCCACAAAGTCAATAAATGGATTAGAAACGACCCAAACAAGTGTTGACAAATGCTTGCTGAAGTGGGGTGAAAACAGCATCTGGTTGCTCAAAAGTTTGTTAACCCCGAGTGGGAACAAACAAAAAAAAAAAAAAAAAAAAAAACGAAAAAAATAAATAAAAACCACCGATTAAAAAGTCGAGTAAAAGGTGAATCTGGCTCGTTTTATATGCTAAATTTGCATGTTTTATTCAGCAGTATGACATTTACTTTCTCTTTTATAGCATTTCTCGCGTCTGGCGTTTTTATATAAAACTTATCTCCTCATCATATTTTTCCGGCCTCGCGATGCCCCGAAACGGCGAACATTTCAAAACATGCAGTTTTTTTTTTATAATTTTACACGCTACATTTCATTGTCTTTCTCTCTCATTGTCATCCTGGTGAGAAATGAAAGAAAACTAAAAAAATGTGCTGCATTTTATAACTGGGATAGCCTGCGAGCATTAAATTCCAAAGCGGTTATCACCTTTTCTGTTTGGTGCCAAAATGTCAAGGTATATGTTGGAAATTATCTCAATGTCGGGTTTGAGTTTAACTCCGATGAATCCAGTAATTGGTCCTCATCGATGAAAGTAATGATTATATGAAGAATCGTTGATTATAATTGCTGCGTACTTCCGCAAACGTCTCGGCTAATTAATATCTAAACTATAAAAAAACGTTAACAGATAAAGACCTAATTAAGGAGATTGTAATTTTAATTAGCTTTCCTGAACTGTATTCGTTCATCTCTTAATTAATGCTCTAGACGAATGTCGAGGGACGTCAACATTTGTTCGTAGTTCGTATTATCAGAAGTCGACACAAAATAGTACTTCAAACTAAAGTTCCCTTCCCCCCCCTTCCCCCTTCGTACATGTATATAGGAAAGCGAAGATGTTGCAACTTTTATCGGGGAATTCTCCGTTATATTAACGAACTTTTACATTATTTCAATTGGCCTGAAGTTCGTATTAACGTATATATTAAGTCGGGTACACAATAGCCACCAAACCAAAATTAAAAACCACAAACCCCAAACTTACAACGTGAACTAGTTTCTATAAAAAAATTAATACAAAATAGTTATGCAAAACCTGAGCGTATACACACTGCAACTGCCCATATTGACAAAACTCAGCAGACGACAGAGGATACACGATAGATACGATATGCTGTCGTCTGCAGTATCATCGATATCGTGCAGACGAAGCTTTGATAGCAGCGCCACCGCCAAAAGTTTGGCTATTTCCCTTTCATCTCACCGACACTCGACGGGAACGCCAAACTTAGGTCGCAAACTTGATTTTCTAGTTTTTAGTTTGGCAAAAACAGTTTCTACGCCATTTTTTTCGTAGCCACAAACCAGATAAGTTCAAAGGATGGAGTTTTTAGTTTTGGCTTGGTGATATATAGTGTATATACATGTATATCCGATCGGAATTCATTTAAACGCAGAAACCAGAATTATTCGTCCATATACAGTACCTTATAGGACCGAGACTGGAAATGAGTCCGTACTTTCAGAAATTCGTTTTAAGCGAATTCTTCTTAATAGGAGTATCTTTGAGACGATTGCATTTCGTATTGTCAAGTTTCTTGTAAATGATGCTTCGCGTATCGAAATACAGGTAATTTTGTTTAAAAAAATAAGCGCGAATCACGTGAAAACACGTCACTTAAAACGTATTTTATTGAGCAACAAAAATTGTAAAGCTGCGCAAAAAATGAATGTAAACAGCAATTATTTCGACTTTGCCTATCGTATAAAAGTCTGTAGGACATCTTCATCGATGAAAAAACCGAGTGCACTCGACTCTAGTTCCCACATGTGTCATTCGCAAATGTCGAAATCTGACGTTATCGTACTTTTTTAAGATCTTCGACGAAGGTGCTTCAAATTTGCTAATTCCGCACGCAATCTCGAATAAGGTTCAATCACATCGGCCAGAATTTCCTGACATTTTTATTTATTTTTATTTTTTTAAATTTTCCATTTCGTTTATACGATTCGCATTGTGTGGGCGTATTTCTAATGCCAGATTTTATTAAGAACCTCCGTGTGTTGCGCTTTAGGCCTAGTTTTTTGAATTTCAATTTTCTCTTTCGTTTCGACCCTCTCTTAAAAAAAAAACGCTGCGTACGAAATAATATTTTGGGAGTTGTCCTTTCGCCTAACAAAGACCTCCGACTGCCATTGCGTGTAATGTAATATTGCCCTACAAAAGCAAAAACGCCAGTGCTGCCACCACCCCCAGAAGATTCGTTTTCACTTTCAAAAACCCCATGCAGGTTTTTGCCAGAAGAGCGACTTCAGCCTAACCCCCTTCCCTCCACTCCCCCCATTGATCGATGCAATGACCAGGGGAGGAGTGTCCGAAGCAGAGCCACATTTTCATTGTACTTTTGTCGTCAATTTTTATGCGGATGCAAAGATGGAGTCTGCTTTCCTTTCCATTTTGTATTTATTAACGTATACTGTACACGTCAACATTGGAGGAACTTTTTGTTGCTCATAGTTGCCAGTTGTTTCTGGAAACGTACACTTACGTAAACATGCTGGAACATTCCGCCCACACCGAAGCAACTTACTTTAGGAACATTTTACTAAAGTTGTCACTGTTCCCACTTATGGAACATTCTGTCAAGCAATTCATGGAAACAACTTAGGGCCGGTTGCACCAACAGAGGTTAAGAATAACATAGGTAACTCTAGGTTAACCCACCGTTGTATTGCACAAGCATGGGTTAGGGAAAAATGAAGAGAAAGGTTAACCCAGCCAGTAGACAGGGTTAACTTCGGGTTATTAGGCAAAAATGACATGGCGGGCATGCTGCTTGGCATACAGTATGCTGCAGTGCATTTGTGTAGGCCGCACCACCTGGTCACACCAACAGGAGAAACCAGAACGCGCAATCTGATAGCATTGGTCAAAGTTAGCTGATTTTCCGTACGCCATTTTGGTTTCAGCAGGTTAAACATGGGTTCTATAACCCTGGGGATATTTCATGAAGAGTTAATTGGTGGAACACAAACATCTTGAAGGTTAACCTGGAGTCAAATTTTAACTCATGGTTAGTAAACCTCAGATTTTAACCTAAGTTGGTGCAACCGGCCCTAAAAGGAACAGCGTAATCCAGTTTGCTCGTTTCTATAGACAGTAAACGAGCAACTGAGTGAAACAAGAAATGAACTATCCAAAACGAATTAGCAACAGTTCAGCAAACAGAAACATTTACTCGTGTTGCTAAACTTTCTTTGATCTTTACCGCGTTTTATGGAAGCAGGGAACTTAGGTGTTCTTTTGAGAAACATAATGTAGAAACATATGTAGAAACAAGTTGGAGGAGTATAAGCAACATATAGACAGAAAATTTATCTCTGTTTTCTTCATTGGGCATATAGACTAAGCCTATAGTGTGTTTTTGTTTTTTTGTTTTCTTAATTTTATTTTTATTTTTGAAAATGTATCCGGTAGGCGTGATGGGTTCATGAATCCCCTTATGGGGAACTTGCGACGATTTTACTCGTAGAATAATGTCAGAAACATGTTTATCACGTATAAATTTGAGATAAGTGTGACTCGAACACGCCTTGCTGATTGTGTTGACATGTTGTAACATAAACCCATTTCCATAATGTGTTTCAAGTGAGCCAGGTTTGAACTTCAAAGCGTTCAAACATGAAAAGCCATTCGTGTTTTTAACGTTTTTAGTATAACAGCATCATCTAAGTCATGTTTGTCTTGTCAGAGACGTGTAAATTCGGAATATTTTCATTGTTTTTGGCAAGATTTAATTAAAACTTGTCAGTATCTCGCGAATAACTTTTCGTTTTACATGGTGTATTTGTAAAGCACCTATACACATATTAAAAGTAATAATAGCGTGAAAATAATTATAATAGCATAGCTATGAAAATGCCTTACTACTTATTAATCTTGAAAAGTTACCTCCAAAACGTTTGCCTCCAAAAACCAATGAAATCATTGGTCCAGAAACACAGTTTTGAAATGAAACACATGCATCAAAACGCTAATGGGAACGTACGTTTTTTATAATGTTCATGAAATTTAGATATACTAGGGGTACTCGGTCAAATTATTTACGAATTGCACAAATTCGTGAGATTCACATGAGATGCACATGAGATGCATTCATTTTGCACTGCACGTGGCTTCCCAAATAAAACCTGATATTATACGTACGAAATGTGAAGGTTTTTGGCATATCCCTTCGCTTTCAGGGAATGAGATTTATTATACAATGACGGCTCATGGTTTTATTGATATAATTATACCCATGTACCTTAGCGCCGAATTGTAAAACTTTAATTTCAGTAATTTTTAATTCAAGGCAAAACTGGCTATTTTATGATAAACTAGATTACGCATAAACTAGGGTAAAATGACACAAATAAATGTATCTTAAACAAAGAAAGTGGAGATTGGATCAAAGAAAAATAACAAAAAACACGAGCAACATTGGCATATATTATCATTTCGAGATGCCCCGCAGTTTCGGTTTCTGCCCAAAAGTTGGCACCACGTAGCACCATCTCGTGACTTATTTTGTAACTTAAAATATTGTTAATATACAGTATATATTGTTAGTATGGAACTTTCAGAAACACGCAGCAACGTGTAGGAACAAGCAGAAAGCTCTTCTATTTTTTCTTCAGTGTGGACGTACAGTATAGCTTTACGTACAAACGTGCTTTACAAATATCGACGCTTCTATGTCTGAGAATTTCAAGAAATTCCAGTTACTCCCAGGCAGTGATTTCCCAATTTTATGTTACGTAGTCTTTAGATGTCGCTGTCAGTCTCGTGACAAATTCTTCTAAGTAAAATGTCACTGACGAATGTCAAGTTCACTATACTGTGCATGTAACATGTTGGCACAAAGCGCACGTAGCCGAAGTCATCGTCTCGGTCTATTATTATTTTATATTTTCATAAAAAAATGATTTTGTTGGCGAGAGTAAGATTCGGGTTAATGCACCCGTGGATATAGGGAGGGTGGTTAAAATATGAAATTTTACCCACTGTCCTCAATTATGATCTCCCTCCGATCAGCGAGAGCTACGAATTTGAGAAGCCGATTTTTGAGTGAATTTTATGAATTTATGGCGCAATTACCCCCCAGGTGGCGTGTCTTTTTCCACCAAGTTTCTCGCGAGATGGCCACCCCCTGTTACATTTCCAATGATATATTCGGACACTTCACAGGAACTCGGTTGGTTCGTTTTCCAGCACTCCACTCCGCTAAGGGTTGTTGACTTTTTTTTCTCGGAAAATTTCCGAGGCGGTTAGTCCTTTTTTCGCTGAATAAAATATCGTAAATAATTAATAGTGTTTCTGTAAGGCACGGGGATGCAACCCGTATACCTGCCAAGTGCTCGCAATTAGATATGCTGAAAGTAGTAGCTTTTTTTTTTATTTTTATTTTTCAACTGCATGCGCGAAAGGTGAGGCAGGTAGTGCAATGCCAGACGCTGAAGGTTAATTCACTTTTTTGCGCACTTTCACCCCCTGGCCATGGCTGTTACGAGCTAAGAGGATTTTTCAATGGCTTTTGCTAATGGGAGAAAGTAACAATTAAAAACGTCCAGTAACACCCCTAGCCGAGCTCAGTATGGCCAGAAATGGCGAGGGGTTGAAACGTTCCTTCGTTGGAAAACTTTACCCGAAATTACGAGAAAAAAAAAGTAGTGGAAATTCTGTCGTTGAACATCCGTAAATTTTGAAAGGATTTCTTCTAAAGTTTTTACTTTCCATACACTGCGCAGGTATGTACTGTAGGCGCGATTAAGCTTAATTTAGATTTGAATAAGGTGCGAGATAATAGAAAGGTCATTGCATGAAGCTCACCTTGTCTGTAATGTGGACAATGTATCCATGTTTAAGATATAAAACGCACATTGTTAACTAGTTGTCTAGAGCTCATTCATGTGGGCATATCAAAATAGGAGTTTGAAAACCCTTTAAATTTTGACAGGATTTCACAACTTGCCTCTCATCCTTACACACGCAGATATTGGTTGAAATACATTCAAATCTGATATTTTTTCATGATTTGAACACTTAAGTTTTTGGTTGTTGGGCTGTTCCATCATCAGTTTAAGTACATGTAATACAGAATATTATACACATCATGGATGCATACGAGAATTCTTCAAAATTGAATGATTGTTTTGCTCGAGCTCACTTCTTTATAGTCACATGCAGTACCTCGTTTGATCTTGTAAATCTTCTAAACTTAGAAGTGATGCAGTTGGCACAATTTTCGTTTTCACTTAAATTACCCTCAAAATTGGAGAAATATTTAAAAGCATACATTTGTTGCAAAAAAAAACAACCCCATATTGTCATTCTATTTTAATTTCCACTGCAATTGATTTAATTGTGCATAAGCTATAAATAAATCTTTGTTTTTTGTACTTTCAAGGTGGAAAACCTATAGCAACGAACATGTCCTTTGCAAGAAAAATCCACGGCAACAATTTCGAGGTAAGGTTAAACGTACATGTATATATACTGTATTGAGTCCCCAGAAAGGGCACACGATCAGTTTAACTGACAATATTTTGCTTTATTAGCTCTCAATTATCCTCTATCAGAATAGCACATATAGTGGCGCCATTTAATGGAAATGCTAAGCCTACATGCTCAGGCATATGATGAGGTGCGCCACCTACATTACTGATGAGAGTGCAATCAATATCGTCAGTACTACTGATGGTATGCTTAACCATGCCTAAAATTACCAAACCAGTATTGACAGTATTATTTAGCGTGTACAGTCCCCTTTATTCATTTTGTGCGTATACTTCCGATCGCCAAGGCCCCTCCTGACAATATGTTAATGGTACCTGACTTCGGAAATGCTCTTTGGACAGTCACTTATCAGCCTACACGCTAAATATTGAAGTGTCCGAATGAAGTCTTGGCTATTAAGTCACAAATACGCGGACTCCGCATGATAATAATAATAATAATAATATATACAATGATAGTAATAATCGTGCGCATTTTTGTTCCCGTTGTCACAACGTCGCCTCATTCTTTAAAGTTTAATTTAATCAAGGAAGAACGCAGTTGACGCAATACACCCCCTTTTGTGTACTTTCCGGTAGATTTTAGTTGTAACCCATTCGTGATGGGTGTCGAACGAACCGTTAGGGACCGTAGAATGCATTAATGGTCTTTAAAAAGGCAGAAAAAGTTCAAAAATCCAGCCCCACGGCTTTATGACCATTCTCGGGCAGGGACTCTAGTACTCTTGGCGAGGAAAATTTCCCCACGTGCGTGCATGCGTGATTGTTGGTCACGCCCCCTATGTTGTCGAGTGCACTTGGCGATGAAATTTGACCGTAACCTAGTCGTCACGGGTGTCAAACTGACCGTCACGAACCACGGAATATCGTAGACTCTATTAGAGGTTCAAGCGCGGAAAACACACCTCGACAAATTAAGTCACGAAGAGTCCACAAATCCAGCCCACACGTACTCTACGTGACAATGCTTTCCGTTGGTCTTTGCAAACGGAAATTACGGCACGCGTGCGCACGCGGGTGCTGATCGTCACACCCCGCTGTGGCCAAGCGTGGTACAAATCAGGTGGCGCCATCTGACGCCCCTTCTACGCACTTCGCTATAGACATTATTTATTGGCGCTCGTTGAAGCGTTACGCCAATTACTATTTTTTTTTTCTCTTCTTCAAAATTTCATTAGGAGCAATTGCTGACCATAGAGCGTGGAATCGCCCGGTGGTCATCGCGGGTTTTTGGCGCTGGTAACAGTCGTTAAATTAACACGATTCACGCAGAGTTTCTTTAATTACGCAACAAAAGGATTTTTCACGGCACTTCACAAATCTTTGGCAGACAAGAAGCCACAGCGCTTGAAGACCGTGCTTAAATTTCTCTAATGAGAAGAATTTACTTAATTTCCCCTCACATTAAACTCTTTCTCTCCCCCTCCCCTCCCCCCCTTAAAGGCCCCCTACGGTTCTAGGAAGTCGTTAATACGGCGCTCGCTCTTATGAAATGTGTCCAAATTTCGACCATAAAGATAGATGAGCCATCGTTTGACCGGCGGCCATGTTGTTGACACTCGTTCGAAATTTCGCACGCAGATGCCTCGTTTATGCAAAAATTGTCGTGTTTTAGTAGGCGAGATAAAATCGCCCAGACTGTAAAAAACTAAACAAATTGGGGGTGAGTCTGTTGAAAATGCGGTGAAAAACACCGAGGGGCGCTGTAATAGGATTCCCGTGAGAGGTTTTGAAATTCCCTCCCATGCGGAAAGAATTCTCTTCCTGATTTATCAGGTGTCCGGCCGTACGTGTAATTTCGAACGAAAATGACCAGTGAGTTTAATGAGACACCGTGTACTATGGAGTAAAATTTGACACCCTGTATCACTCTGTGATTCGTACTGAAGTGCCTCCAGTATGGCCACAGTGACGTCACTGTAGTTGGCGGGATGGATTCTCGATGGAATATTTCGGAAACTGCTTGAGATCCACAGCTTGGACCTCAGGCTTGAAACAAACTCGAAGATAAACTTGGAAAAACAATACAATATGATCAAGAAAAAAACATTATTTATGAAATTTGGAAACTGTTTGAGATGGAGCAGCAGAATGAAAGACTTAAGTTTTTAACTGTCGATGAAATGCTAATCAAATAATTAATATAGTACTTAATTAATCGGGCCAGTAGGATTGATTAAGTACACAGCTAAGGCGCGAATAATTCTACAGGGTGTCTGCCATGTCTCTCGATATTATCAATTTTAAAACGTGACGGAATCGTTCAGCGACTTCGAGGACACCCTGTATTTCCCCTGTCCGGTGGCTCTACCGCAGTACATGTATTGAAGTTGCTAATCGCAGATTAAGAGGTTGGTGCAACTGCTCTTCGCGCACATAGCATTAAAACTTTAATGAAGTAAACAAAGTTAGGTAAAAATAAAAAAATAAAAATTGAAACCGAGATATATGCAAAAAGGGTGACACAAAAGTATCTGGCAAAATCTCGTTGTTCGTTCCATTCACGTATCGCGATTTTTTATCAATTAAGGAAAATTTTCGCAGATTTCGTCAATGTGCGTGCTTCGGTTTTGAATTTTTTTGCTTTAGTGCGTAGTTAGAAAGTATGGCCTAAATAGCATTTGCTAATTAATTTTCTAGCATGCTGAGCTAGGCCTAATTCGACGAAAAGTTTCCACATTAGAATTGCAAATTGCGATACCGGTGGTGGTGGTGGTGGTGCATGGCTACCCGAATTTCTAGGTTTATGGGGTGTAAAGTTTGCTTTCGAAATGATTAGGTAGAAGAAAGAGAAAACAACTTACGTGTTTATCTCCGAATCCTGCAGATATCAAAACTCCCAACATTTTAAAAATGCCGCCTGATTTAAATACCTTAAATCGACATCATTTATATTTCTTAAAATTTATTGAAAGTTTCAAATATATTTCAACTTGGGTTTTATCTTCAAGTGTATATTTTATTTTTCCGTATCAGTGAATATGAAAATAATGCCCAGAACGCATTTGTGGTGTCACTTTTATTTTTGTGTTGAAAGATATTTAAAATTATTATAAAATACAACATGTCATTCTTATGTCGGGATCTTTAATTCACGCATGTTTGTTTGTATATTCAATTTTGTAAGCATTGCAAGTACAGGTTGTTTAAAATATTTGCGTTTTGCAAGATATATATGTCACAAAACTGTCACAAATATGTCACACAACGTACATGGTCAGTATATACTCCTACCAAGTTTTCAGAACTTTTTCTCACTGTTGAAAATGAGCATTCGCTCTGAAATTTTCATGTAATATTAAACTACGCACATGAATTTATGAATTTCAAGTAATGTACGTGTATTTAGAAGTTTAAACGTTGCTCGACGCCAGTATGCGTCGTTGTCAAGGAGGAGCATTTGCTATAAAATCAGAGCAAATCAGAGCACGATATCGGGCTTCTCATCGATTAACTTCTCATAGACAATGCTGATTAAAAATTATAGATTACAAGTATAGATTAAAACTTCAATCGTCCTGCAACCAACAAGTTACATCTTGAATTAATTTTGAAGTATTTATTCGGGTTTATTCGTGTCGAATCTCAAATTGAACAAAATTGTAAACGAGTTTGCAGAATATCTTGACAATATTTCCAATTTGACGTTTGTTTTTCAATGGAAAAATTACTTTAAATTAACGTTACAGTTTTTTCCACTATATCTTTTCATAGTTATATTGTAAATATAGTTAAATTTTGCATCGAAAAATTACTTTAAATTAACGTTTCAGTTTTTCACAATATATTTCTTCATAGTTCTTGAAAAAATTGCAACAAAATTTCCGTTTTTTCCTACAACTAAATCTTCGAAGATATCAATATTGCATCGTTTCCATTCGTTTCTTCATTATAATAAATCATCCCATCGAGTTCAATTTTAAATTGATCTGAAATTTGACCACTGAATAAAACTGCGAATGTATAGTTCAATGCAAATTGGTCGGAATCTTTCGCTGGATTAAAATGGGGACATTTTTCGCGAATGTTTCATCCGAATGAAATTGAGAATTCTACTTTTAAGAAAGATGCAAATTTTCGGACTTACCATGCAATGTACGAAAAACTTGTTAATTTCTTCGTTGGTGTTTTCTTCCCTGTACAAGTAGGAGGTGAAGGAATAGTAGTCCGGCAATTTGGTAGTAATCTTTGAATTCGTAGTGTCACCACACAAGGGGATGGGGGCGAAGCACAAATGGTCGAAAATTGAGCGAATATTTCACTAGAAAATCCTGGTCAAGATGAAAATGCACCGTTCACCGATTGGGGAGCGAAAACAATCACAGACTGGATCGACCGAAAAATTGAGCACGATTATAATCTCAGCATTAATATAAAAAAAAGCAAAATCGGACACCTCGATGACCGCTTGACCGATGGCTATTTCGGCCAATTTCTGTCTCTCGATATCACAATTAGCCTAATTCGGCTCGCTCCTCATCCGGATAAGCTCTCCAGGCACGTGGAGGGTGCGCTGCTTTTTTATCGGCAATTTTTTTTCTTCCCTTATTATAAAAAATTGAGCCCAAAAAAAATAAATTCGAATTAATTAAAATGAGTTTGATTTTTGAATTGTCATCGAAGCGTGCGTACGCGAGTGGCCAGCGTGAAGCGAGTGAAAAGGTTGGCAACGAAGCCCGAAATGAGAGAGATTTTGGCGAGGGGGGCCAACGGCGAAGAGGGCGACGCCTAGCAGCCAACTTTTTTTCCCGAAACCTTCATCTCATTCGCTCACCTGGTGGCTACCAACGACTAACTACCTGTTGTTGCACCTCGTATTCCTATAACAGGTCTGACACACACACACACACACACACTCACTCTCTCTCTCTCTTTTTGAACCACGCAACCCCCTCCTGCGGGGCACACCGTCTTAACTGATTTTTAATTTTTTAAGAGCCTCTTGAACCCACCCCGGCCCCCCCTCCCCTCCCTCCTCGGTTCGGGTCGTAACCCGGGGTCTTTGGAAAACGAGTTGACCGAACTACGTTTTGAGTTATTAGCGATAATTTGTTCGTTTAAACTGTAGTTCGGATTATCCGAAGTCAAACAAAACGATAAGAATTAAGGAGCCTTTCAAAAAGGACGTCCTCAAAATTTTCCCAGAATTGGACTCCCCCTACCCTCTAGCTCCCCACATTCGGACGTCCGAAACTTAAACTCAATCTGTTGGAAAATTTGCAAATTTCTCCTCGAGAAAACGTAGAAAAATCGAAAACAGTTGAAAATGTTGCAAATTTGTCCTCGAGAAAACGTGGAAAAATTTGCGAGTTTATGCTCGAGAAAAAGGGAAATTTTGCAAAGTTATAATGGGAAAATTTGACAGTTTTCAAATGGACCCTGAGCTTTTTATGTTCTGACTTTTACAGGTTTTCCAGGACTTGGGGCCTGTTTACTGACTTTTGCAATTTATAACACATCTTCTATGCGATATTGCGCTCAATTTCCCTTTTACTTTGTGAACTGATTTTATTTGGCATTTTTTTTTATCAAGAGGACGTCCAAGTTGGTCATACCTCCCTCCCTCCCCCCTGTCCACATTGTGTCCGTGACTCAATCTATAACCCCCCTACCCCCCTACATGAGGACGTTCTTTTTGAAATGCCTTTAAGATTTCATCGAAGTTTGGATGAAATCCTATACCTCGCGTATATGAATACTAAGGTGCTGCGACTTTTATCGGAGAATTACCCGTGATAACGTGCATTTTCCACGCGTCTAAAGTTCGTTTAGAAGGAAAATGTGTAATATCCGAATTGTAAATTCGTCTAAAACGAAGAAATCAAAACTTTTCTTCAATCCCTATAGTTGGAAATGAGTTAGTATACTACCATAAATTCGTATAAAGCGATTTCTTTAATGAGGTTATAGTGCAATTCTTCTTAAAATTCTAGACATTCTCAAATGAACTTCGAGTGATTCCGTAAATTTCCACTTTTTATAGGACTTTCACATCTCGTTCCATTTCGTTATTTCTTGTCAGTTTTTGCTGAATTTCAAAGTGTAGCATTACGAATCAAAACAAATCTTCATGTTGTTTCACTGCATGTATTTTGGAAATATGAATTTCATAGACGGAACGCCTTACATATTGATAGCCTGGCTTTGTTCCTGTTATCATCATGTCAGGCTAGCCCTCATAAAATAAAGGAGATATTTTTTTCCCGTGTAGGTTTGGTGATTTTGATCACCAATTAAGCTAATGAGAGTTTGGTACAACGCGTCGCTAAGTAGGCAGCCTAGTTGTCAGTTTGATAAAATAAGCCAAATTAAAGCTGCTATTCGCCTGCGAGCGACGTGAAATCGCATTTTTTTAAATTATTTTAAAATACAGTATAGTGTTATGTAATGTAGCTGTAATGCCCCGACGCGTTCGTATAATTGGGATTGAAACTAAACGAGGATTAGTTAATACGTGCTGCACGTGCAGAAAGGGGGTCAAACTTGCTCAGCTGATTCATATCCACTCCGCCTCGAACTACCTGCAAACTTATCAGAATAAAAAAGATTAATTGCAAAATATAGTGAAAGTGGATAATTTCGACATACGAGCGTATAATAATACATGTACACGTAGTTCGAGAATAATTAGCTTTTAACTTCGGACCATTTTTAGTATTTCTTAGTTAGACTATTCAAAAGAAATAGCTCTGTCCACACTATAGCCATCGATTGACACGCCACCCAACATACCTTGACGATTAATGTTAATTTCTTCGTTTAAGACGAATTCCGAGTTCGGATATTATAAACTTTGAGTTAAAACCAAAGAATTTTCGAGTTTTCGAGCATTCGTTTTATTGAAATTTTCATTTGGAAAAATGTCATAACGGGGAATTCCTCGATAAAAGTTGCAGCACCTTTAGATTCAAATACACTGTATACGTGGGGTAGGATTTCATCAAAACTTCGATGAAACTTTAGTTCTTATAGTAGAAAGTATGTTTTGTCTGATTTCGGATTTAAACGACAAATGTTGACGTCCCATATTTGAGATTCGTCTTAAAGAGTTTCGACTGTACAAATCGAAGGAACATGAATCGAATACGAAGAGGAAAATGTTCGTTGAGGTTGGAATCCTGTCCTGTTAACTATTTTTAACATTGCAGGGATGAGGTTACAACCTCGTACCTTATCCAATTCACTTATACGAAACTCGTACATCCGCACCTTTAAGTTTTATTGAAATTTACATTTGGAAAAATGTAGCCATCGAAAGTAGAGCGTCGACTATCAGCACCCCATAAAGTAATTTTGGCAAATTTTCGTTTTTTTTTTTTTTTTTTTTTCGGGTGAACTGATTGAATCGTGCCAAGGCTCGATTGGCGCAACAAGGTTAGCCACCTCGTGATGAGCATGCAATCCCTTAGATGAGTTGCTCCAGATGTTAAAGGGTCTCCCAGGTAAGTTTCATCCGTGCAAACAGCCCCGCCTCTGAATCATGGTCGCCAAAATAATGCGATGCTTGGCTACTCAAACTGCGGTGAGTCATGGGCAATTTGTGGCTGGCGCGAGGGTTCCCCCTCCCCCTAAAGAAGGAACATCCGTTGAGGGAGCCATTGCCCTAAAAGATTCGAATTGGTCCAAAACCGTATCCGCGTAAAGCATCCACATTTTTGACTTTATTTAAACGTTCCGTTCGTGTACACGTCCTGCGTTGGGGGATAAACACGTGGAATATATACGTTGTACAGTACTTCTCAATGTAGCCTACATATTTATAAGAGAAATAAGTTATATAATTTTAAAAATGATATTAAGTACCGGGTACATGGGAAAAGTTCCCATTACTACGGTGCATTTACAGGGTTCCCCCAGACCTGGAAAACCTGGAAAAGTCAGGGAACTTGAAAATTTCTGGAAGTGTCAGGGAATAGTTAGGGAAGAATGATTTATTTTGAAAAAGTCAGGGAATTTCAGCGTATTAATGTTAATGTCAGGACCCAAAATTAATGCTTCTACGTGGTTAGCTCGTGGCCCATTTGCAAACTTTTTATAATTTTAACGATACAAATTTGCACAATTTTCAACAGTTTCCGAGGACAAGTTTGCAGAACTTTTCATCAGTTTCCGAGGACAATTTGCAGAATTCTCTATATAGTTTCCGAAGACAAATTTTCACAATTTTGAACAGTTTCTGAGGACAAACTTGCCAAATTTTTTACGTTTTCCGACTACAGATTTTCAAAATTTCCAACGTTTTCCGAGTACAGATTTGCAAAATTTACAACGTTTTTCGAGGACAGATTTGCAAAATTTTCAACATTTTCTGAAGAATTTTTTTTTAAAAATTATTACTAATTATTTCAATATATTGAAGATTTTCCTGTTTAAATTTTGCAAAATTGTGGGTAGCATTGTATCAAGTCAATTTTGACATTGTCTTTTTCCGGGAAATTCCTTTAAAAGCCTGGAAAAGTCAGGGAAGTTGAATGTGAAATTTCTGGGGGAACCCTGATTTACACGTACTGTATGTGTAAAATCTAGGCATGTAACTTACACTCGTAGAAGACATTACCTATTTTTCAAGCATTAACAAAAATTAAGAATTAAAATTATTGCATGAATTTGCGATGCATTTTAAAATTTATGCCAATTGTGAAAATTATATTCACGATGAAAATACATCCTTTCATTCAAGGTCCATAGATTTAGCTGGTGAAAAAATCACAATCTGTTTAATATTTTCCTTTATTATAGATCACTTATTTTCAACAATAAAACAAAGTGTCAAATCCTTGTTAAATTAAAGGAAATAAAATTAAGCAATTACTTATGTTTTACAAAAAAAAAACTGGTGATGACTACAAATTCCTGAGAATGTTCCTCTGCAGCAATGTGCGAACTAACGTGAGCAAATGAACACGGACTTTTTTCTTATTGCTACAGCAGATCCTCAAAATGCTCCTTAAGGGGGTCACCCACAGAACTACATGCGGCCAAACTTAAGGACAAGTGGGCCTACCTTTACCTGTTAGGGGGCAAATGCATTTTGGCAGCTGAAGGTCGTTAGGGCTAAACGACTAAAAAAATACCCTTAAAAAGTCACCCCACGATATCCCACGGTGCTAGGTGGTAAACTGGCCACTCAGACAGCCGAGACTTAGGCTTAGGGGTCAACTTTGCCCTCCCTAAACGCTCGGCATTTAAATGGCACTTATTTATATAGTTGTGGAAAATGAAAATGCCGAAATATAAAAAAGGAAAATATTCGAGTTTTTTTACGACGCCTTAAATATATAAGCATTCGGTAATGCCATCTCTTGATTTTTAATAGCCAAATCAATTTCGCCTTTTTTCCCCGTGATTTCATCCAGAAAATAAAATTTATTTTCAATGACTTTGGCTTTCGATGAAGTCACTCGAGCGTGAAAACAGCGTAAAAACTGATTTTTTATTTAGTTTTTATATCGGGTATAAAGATGTCCGGAAAGCTGACTTTTTATTGTCATGAATTATGCAAAAAAATCGCACCGTAAGTATATAGGAGATAAAGTAGAAAAATTGACAAAGTGTAAAAACTGATGTTTATTTGTATTTTTTTTTTATATTGGCGTAAAGATGTCGAGATGGCTGTTTTGACACCTTTATAATGAAATACACAAAAATCGTCCTTCGTGGGAATCGGGGGATGTTACGTCATTTGGAAATTGGGTTTCCAAACAACGAATTTTTGTAAATAAAAATTGAAAGTAATTTCCGAGACACGTTACAGTGTAAATCGTTCCTAGCTCACGTTTCAACTCTAACTTTCTTAATGATGTGACAGTTAGTAGACGCTAATTTAAGACAACGTGTAGGAAATTATGCACAACAAATTATTGCAACACTATAGTCGTTTAGTCCTGCGCAAATTATCACCTAGTGAAACTGCATTTTTAACGATGAATGAAAATTAGGTTGTTCAGCCTTGTTTTCCTCGTTTACAGTTCTTGTTTTAAATTTATAAATCTCGAATTTAGTTCCAAATTGCAAGGTGAGAAAGCATACGCCACCTGGAAAATTCCATAAACAAGCATTTGTTGAAAAAATTATAATCACATAAGTTTAATTTTGCCGAATTTTTTATTACTTTGAATGTCTGAAATACTACCTTCAATATATGCCAGAATTGCATTTTTACTATAAAATCGCTTATATTTTTAGAATTTTTTTTTATTAGTTTGAATGTCTGAAATACTGTCTTTAAGCCGGGTAAACACTTGCCATCAAACCAAAACTAAAAACCACAAACCTCAAACTACTGTATCAACGTGAACTAGTATTTCCCTTTCATCTCACCGACACTCGACGGGAACGCCAAACTTAGTTCGCAAATTTGATTTTCTAGTTTTTTGTTTAGCAAAAGCAGTTTCTACGCCATTTTTTTAATGTTGCCACAAACCAGAAAAGTTTCAAGTTTGGAGTTTTTAGTTTTATTTGGAGATAGTGATAATGTACGCCGGAATTGTTTTTTTTCTCGCTAAGCTCGCTTATATTTTTATAAGTATTCACGATTTTGTTTTTCTCACTATTACTGTATCTCATAAAATTTAAGAATTTAAGATTACATTTTCTGCACTCTTGCAGAGAAATTCATTACATGAGCAAATCACTCAACTTGAACATACCAAGAAGCATTCATTATCTTTAGTTTATAACAGTGAAAGTATAATGTCTGATCGTTTGAGTAACACGAAGACAAACATGTCCCACATCAAAAGTTCCCATTTTGGGACATTTACATGTAAATGCTAAAGGTTCGCAATTACCAATTTGCATTGTTGTAGACTGCCGTAAATAGATGGTGCTGTCAGAGTGTCTACTGACGTCACGATGATTTTCTCACGTTATTGTCTCGATCCACTGTCTGGCCACATGCACCGTGTCCTCTACAGCGGACAGAATTTGGAGAAAACCCGCGAATCCACAGCATAGATTTGAACTGTGGCTGCAGCATTTCTTCTTCCCGCAAAGATTTTGAATTAATGACCAATTAAAACGCTGTAAACAGCTCCGCCTGACGGGCGTTTCGTCGTGCGCTTCCGTCGAGCGGAAATCGTGCACTGCAAATCCGGAAGTTGACGATTCTTGAGCGCTGACCATTTCCAATAAGAACTGCCTATAGCCATGAAAGCAGATTTCATAGTTTTGATTCAGTTACAGTGAAGCTTGGTCGGAAAGGTTTTATACGAATTCTGACCAGTTGATTTTAAGATAATTTACTTAGCATACTAGTAAAATATTGAAATTCTTTTATAGATTGGTAAACCACGGCCATAAACTGCATGTATACGAAATTTCGATTTAATGCAATTAAAGCGAATTATTTGAATGAATGCAGTTTACAAAAAGGCATAAATTTGCAATAGCAAGTTTAGGACGATATTACACAAGTAAAAATAGTCATGAAATACTCGTTTTGTGCAGTTTATGTAGCCTAGATTGTATTTGGCACAATTTTCTATGTATTGGAGCATTTATTTTTCTCTTAATATTCACTAAATTACTCTTAGAAATGGAGAAATTTTGAAAAGCATCCATTATTGTTAAAAGAACAAAACAAGAAGGACGTTTTTCTATCCGTTCCGTTTCATCAGGGTACCCCCAGACATGAAAATCCTGGAAAAGTCAGGAAAAAATGACTTTTTTTTTGAAAACGTCAGGGAAATTTAACGTATTAATGTTGTCACAATCCAAAATGCATGCACACGTGGTTAGCTCAGGCCAAATTGAAAACTTTTGAAAAATTTTCTCATATTACAAATTTTCCAAATTTTCAACAATTTTAGAGGTCAAATTTTCAAAACTGTCAACAGTCTCCGAGGCAAATTGCAAAGTTTTACAAATTTATTCAAGGACACATTTGCAACTTTTTCGAGGATAAATTTCCTAAAAAAAATTAAGTTTTTCAAAGACAAACATTCAACATTTTCAACGTTTGCCGAGTACAAATTTTCAAACTTTTCGTAATTCACATTGGCAAGATTTCCAACTGTTTCTGAGTATAAATTTGTAAAGTTTTAACTATTTTTGAGTTACCGATTTGTAAAATTTGTAACAGATTCCGAGGACAAGTTCGCCAACTTTTTCCAGTACAAATTAGCAAAATGTTCCACTGTTTTTGAGTACAGATTTGTAAAATTTTCTACATTTTTCGAGGAGAAATGTGCAATATTCTTAACCTTAATTTTCAGAGTACAAATTTTTCAAATTTTCAGCCTTTAGGGCGTACAAAGTTTCAAAATTGTCAGCCTTTTCCACGTACAAATTCACAAAACTTTCAATTTCCGAATAGGAATTTGTAAAAATTTTGTCCTGCTAATTTTATAAAAGTATAGTGAATTTTCCTATGTTAATTTGGAAATGTTTCGAATATTGTCCTTTGTAGACGTCTTTGTAGATTTTGTAGACGTTGGCATATTTCAATTTTGACATTGTCAAAAACATGTCAAGGAAATTTGCTTTAAAAACCTGGAAAAGTCAGGGAAGCTGAATATGAAGTTCTTCCATTTAAAAATAACAACCCGTTTATTGCTAATGAAACCTGTCATTGGTAATGCCAATTACTATCGATTCAAAGGTCAACGATTTATAAACATTAAATAGCTCGAAATCGATGAACCATTTCGTGTAAATTAATTTTTGAATGCAAAGTTGATCTTACCTTTGTATACTATAGGCTTCATTAATTAATCGTTTTCCGGATTGTTTTGTTCGCTTAAAAAATTGGCGAACGGGGAGGGCCGGTTCATGAAATGCGAGGTTCTACTTGAAATTGATAATTGTAGAACTCAAAAAATGTTTTATTATAGCGGTTGATATCAAATGTCGTGCATCGCGAACATGACTTTGTCACTAAGATACCAAATGTACTGGATTTGGCAGAGACAGTTATATCAAAGTTTTGTACATCAAACGTTATAATTCATCTTTTACAATCTTTATAACTTTGTTTACCTCTATTTCGGGTTATCAAGTTCGAGCATGTTTTTTGTTCAGTCAAGTTATGCATCCTTAAATACATGGTAATTCTATCTTCAATGAAACCTGTTAAATATCTTTCACCTTAAATCTACTCGTTTTATAACTTTTAATTTTATTATGGAGATATGCTCTGTAGTTCTAGCCTATAGGTACTTATTTGATAAAGTTCAGAAAACTTACATGCAGTGCAGCATGCATGTGTAAAAGTGATTTTGTTGTTTTATATAAATTTTATTTGTTATTGCTGAAGTCACGTTTTGTCTGACTTCTGATAATACGAACTTCGGTTTAAACGAACAAATTTTAACATCCCTCCAGATTCGTCCGTATGCGTTTTAATTAGGTCTAATTATGTCATGGAAAACTGGAGATGTGTAAATACCGTGTTTGTTGTTTTATCCAAACTGTAAAAACTATGTAAATGAATGTGATAGTTTCCTCATTTTTTTTAAATCTAAAAACTAATATTTTTATATAAAATAAGATTAGCAAGCGCACTCGCTCTCAGTACAGTGTGCGTGACGAGAATTGTTAATTTGAAAAGGGTTTATATTTAGTGGTCGCTTTAAGAGTTGTTCGTATACGCGTTATGTCACCCTTTAACGACCGCATTTTATCAATTGAATGAATTATTAATTCGCTTTAAATATCTATCTGATCGAAAGTCAGGTGCGCGAACGTGCGTGAAGGCTACACAAAACGCATCGCAATTCCTCTTCCGGTTTCGATTCTATACTTCCCGTTTACCAATAGACGAGGCATTTTTTTTTCTAATTCTTCGCATTCTTCTATAGGTTTTCTTGGGGTTTTGCATTTTTTCCGTTATTTATATTCCATTACTTGCTATTAAAAGTTAGTTGTGGAAGAATTTATTCGGTGTTTTATATTGTTTTGATTTTTCCAATTTGTTAACTTTTAATACATTTTCAAGCAGTTCAAATATTAAAAAGTTCTATTATAATAAACAAATATAAAAATCCTTAAGCGGTTTAAAAAAAACTGAAAACCTATAAGTTTTTTTTAAAATGTTTACTACCGCAAATTGAACTATAAAGTTCAGAAAGTTATAGCATAAACAGTAGGCCTACGTATACATGTACAATATGTGCATTTTTAGACACTTGGTGTTTGTCAAAAACATGTAGGACGCCTTAAAAAATGCACATTTAAAATGTTTTCGACATGTTTGGAAAGCATTAACATTAAATCCGGAGATCTAGAGATTCTATAGAAAATTCTATAAATATATTCATAGGATGAGAACACACTGAATGCTTACTTTCGACATGCTTCCTTCAGCTTCTTTCGAGATTGTTTTCATCTTCTTGTTTCCAGCTTTGAGGCGCACAATGAATTCTAATATCAGCGTGATGGCCAGTATGCTTGGTGGCGCCACCATGCATGATGAGTGCCGGACACGTTTTTACGGTACATAGTGATCAGTGTGCCATCCTGTGTCTTACAAATCTCCCTGTCAGATTTCTTGTAATAAGCTTTGTGTGCACCCTCATTTAAAACGCATACCGCAATCTTATCCCGCTTGGTGGCGCTAGTGTGCGCCGAGCAGTAAGCGCCTGCAAAAAGCATTCAGTGTGTTCTCACCCATAGATTATATAAATTACGTATAGAACGGTGGACACATCTATAGATTCTATGTAGAAAATTGTACATCTACATGTATAGATTTGAACAGATTTAATAATTCACTTTAGAGTATATAGCAGTCCTTTACCATGCATCGAAATATTTAACGGGTCGTTCTTTCATTAGCAAATGGCTATCTAATTGTACGTTAAGGTCAACGTAGCCCACGCTTCGACTTTCCGTTGTAATTTTACTGGCCAATTGTTAATCGGTGAATGAACGGAGAATGGTGCAACCGGTCATTAAACGGAAAATTGGAGTTTTACGAGGGGTGGGCGTTTTAAATACGGTGCGCGAAATCCTAACTATTATTTCGTGCACGACATCCGTTTTGTGGGCGTTTGAAACGAATCGACAACAAAATGGACACGTGTCACGAATCGCTGCCCCCTCTATGCGTGGGCGGAGAAACTACTAAGATACTCTCGTTAAGCAAATGCGCTGATGCAGATATATCGCCTGTCTTAACGAATGGATTAATAAGGCATCCGGAATTTTTTGAACTCAAACCTCGTTAAGACGAATCTAGAGGGACGCTAACATTTGTTCGTTTAAACCGTGGTTCGTATTATCACGAGTCAGACGGAACATAACTACAACGATAAGAACTAAAATTTGATTGAAGTTTGGATGAAATCCTACCTTATGTCTGTGAATGGGAAGGTGCTTCAACTTTTATGACGTACTGTTTTCATAATTGTCTGAGGTTCGTTTTAACGTAGCGTATAGCGTTGATGCTCGGAAACTCAAATGTGTAATATTCCAATCCGGAATTCGTCTTAAACGAAGAAATTAACCTTATTCGTGGAAATAAGATCCTATACGTTTTAAACGTGTACCGATAATCTGATATAAAGCCGGTATAATTATCCCGAGGAAAATATGCATTTTTGAAGTGAAGATTTGCCACACCACGAAAGTTTCCGAACTTTTTAGTGTGAATTGAGATCTTGTAATAAGTGTTACGCTTCAATCAAAGTGAACATGTTTGCATTGGTTTGATGGACAGAGGTCATTTCTGTTGAAAGGGGCGGATTTCGTGAGTTTTACGCGGGAAACACGCTGGGATTCTCTATTTTTGAACACATGTTTGTGCTAAAAAAATGCAAAAATGCTTTGACCGTAATTAAAAGCTCGTCAGTTTTTAGACCAAAATCTAATTTTTCCCGTTAATTACCGTTATTATTACTACACCCCATTTCAAATTCAAAGATATTTAATATTGTTCCGAATATATTCTTCCAAGTAATTTGGCCCAAAACTGTTTAGCAAAAATGGGAAAAAATGCAAATTTAAGCTAAGATTGTTATTTAAAAAAATAATAATAATTTATAAACTTCCTATACGAATCTATATAATGTATGCTACTAAAATGTACATGTATACATACTGTATACATGTACTGTAGAAAAATGTGATAAATTAAGTACATGTAGCATTACCTTTTAGAATAATTTTCTTTCTTATACTTCGAGCTTATATATCGCAACATTCTGATCTACTCGCTGACAACTGTCTGTAAAACTTTGAACATTGGTAATTAAATTAAATTAAAAATATTTCATTTTGACCATGCTTTTGTTCAAGAATATGAATTTAGAATAAAACTCACTATCCCTTTCATCGTGCTTACTCGTGCAATGTTCAAATGCTTCGTTGATTTTCCCACAACATTGTCTACTATCTGTAAACATTCTGGGCTTGGCAGTGGGGGTTGAAGATGTCCACCTGTCGCTTTCGTCCTGCGCGCATACCTGTGTCCAGATGCCGGACATCACAAAAAAACAATAGTTGGGAGTAGGCTATACGGCAATAAACTATTTTGGTCGCAAATTCCTTCACGTTTTCCTCGTTACCCATTTCGTGTCATTTTACCCCCAAAATGGAGTTTCGAGGAGAGCGAGTCAGAAACTCGGGCTCAATAAATAATCGAGTGGACACCATTTCACTTCCTGGAATAATGACCATTGCTTTTTCTTAATGTCTATTTTCCCAAGTCGTGTCAACGACGCCTATTTTGCGCAATTTTCAACGAATGTTTTACGTTAGAAATGCCTAATACAGTCGAACCTCGTTAAGACGTACGGATCTCAAGAGCCGTCAAAAATTGTGTTCGTTTAAACCGTAGTTCGTATTATCAGAAGTCATTTAAAACAGGACTACAACGATAAGAACTAAAGTTTCGTCGAATTTCCGATAAAATCATATCCCAAGTAGGCTACATGAATGGGAAAGTGCTGCGACTTTTATAGGGAAATCCCCAGTTTTAACGTACTATTTTCGTAAAGTTAATTCGTTTTAACGTAACGTAGCGCGAATGCTCGGGAACTCGAAAATTCATTCGTTTTAGCCGAAAATGTGTAATTCGTGGTCCAGTAGCCTACTTTTCATTTAGCAAAAACAGCATCTTAGTTTGATAAAATTGTTAAATAATTAATATTCATGAAGTTTAAATTTATTTTAGATAAGGCTGAAAAACCCCGAGTTCTTCTGGGAAAATTTTCTCTTTTAAAAGCAGATTTCTAACATTTGTTTGTGGATAATTATAGTTTCTTTATTCAAAAACGTTCTTTAACGCATTTTAAAAAATACCTTGTACAATTTATTTTAGATATTTTCCGCTAGTATGTTTGATAACTCTTTTATATAAAATTATATGTTTTATTATCGTTATTTAACAAATTTTACTCGCGGTGTACAGTCGAACCTCGTTAAGACGGATCTCAAGAGCTGAAAAATTTGTTCGTTTAAACCCTATAGTTCGTATTATCAGAAGTCAAACAAACCATGAAATGCAACGATAACAGCTAAGGTTTCATCAAAGTTTGCGTGAAATCTAGGGAAGGTGCTGCGACTATAAAGGGAAATTCCCCTTTAAAACGTTTAGTTGGTTTTATCATATTATCTTAATCTCATTTTAACGTATTATAACATAGCGCGAATGCTCAGGAACTCAAAAATTCTTTCGTTTTAACTGAACATTTGTAATATCCGAACTCGGAATTTCGTCTTAAACGAAGAAATTAACCTTATTTGTCCATTCCCCCAGGACGGGTACTGGAAATGTGTTCGTACTATCAGAAATTCGTAGAAAAGGAGTTTTTTTTATGAGATATACTGTATACTCCATTACTCCTGTAAGCTCCAGACACGTACAGTATATACAGTATATTTGAAATACAAATCATTCGTAATTGTAAAATTTCATTTCCGCACAGAACAGTGGTATTCGATTTCGTCATAAATCTGTAGGTAGTTCGTGTGGGTGAAGGCAAACTCCATTGTTAAAAACACCGAGGAGAATTTATGTAAAAGTATATAATTTTTCATCGGTGTGTTTTTCGATCCGAAAGCACGAGTATTTTTCTCACTTTTTTTTTAATAACTGTAACTAATTACTTCGATTTAGGACAGCGAGCGGCCTAAGTAAACTTAGCCCCAAAAAGTTTTATTAAGAATAATCATGCACGACGCTTTAAACGCTTTAATTACTTCACCCGGAACTGGCTACAGTTTTAAGCTCATAATTTGTAATTTTTACCACATTAATTTCTCATTTTTCATGCGCGTTGAATGGAGGCCCCCCTAGAAATAAGCAATTTAACGAACGGATTTTCTAGGATCGTTTGTCTTAAAACGGAACAAGAACAGAAATTTATGTACAGTGCATGCATGTATGCTCATCTAACGGTATCGTATCTCGTCTAATTAAATGGCACGGATTCAATTCCCCGTAACCTCCTTTCGTGCTTTTTTAAGCGCCATTTAATTGCTCAAACATAATTAAATTAAAATGCACGCTTCTGTAATTTATGTTTTTAGCGAAACTCTTTTGGTTTTGGTTAAAAAAAAAATCAAATTCGCTTTTACGATCACTTTTACTTCGTCGATGGTGTATTATAGCCTAGCTAACACGTCCTTTATGAACGACCCACGTCTTCGTGAGCTATAGTGAAACCTCGTTACGAAGAACTCGCTTTCAGTCCTCGTCCTTAGGGGCTATTCAAAATCGACGTCGGCAAAATTTGCCCAAAATTGGACCGCATTGTGTCCGGTCAGTCAGGACCACCTCCCCCCATTCGGACATCCAAAACTATAAAAAAATTGTATTCGGAAAATTTTGAAAGTGTGCAAATTTTTACACGGAAAACGTAAATTTTGAATAGTGAAAAGTTTGAGAATTTTGAAAATGAGAAATTCTCCTCGGAAACTGTTGAAAATTTTACAAATGTGTATACTCGAAAACAGTTGGAAATGTTGCAGGTTTGTCCTCGGAAAAACTTGGACATTTTTTTGCAAATTTGTCCTCCGACGGGAAAACTTGAACAATGTTGCAAATCTGTCCTCGGGAAAGCGTGGAAAAATGTGTAAAGATGTCCTCGGAAATGTTGGAAAATTTTGCAAGTTTATCCTAAAGAAAAATGAAAATTTTACAAATTTGTACTGGGAAAATTTAAAATTTTGTAAATAGACTCTGAGCTTTAAAATTCTTTGACTTTTCCAGGTTTTAAGGACTGGGGGTACCCTGTTTACTGACTTTTGCAATTTAAAACACACCTATAGCTACAGTATGCGATGTTGCGCTCATATATCACTTTTACTTTGGGGTTAACTGATTTTATTTGGCATTTTTTTTCAAGTGTACGCCCGAGATGGTCATACCCCCCTCCCTCCCTCCCCCTGCCCACATTGTGTCCGTCACCCTATCTATCCCCTACTTCCCCCTACATGAGGACGTCCTTTTTGAATGGCCCCTTAGGGTATGGACGAATAATGTTAATTTCTTCGTTGAAGAGCAATTCCGAATTCGGATATTACAAATTTTCGTCTAAAACGAATGAATTTTTAAGTTCCCGAGCATTCGCCCTATGTTACGTTAAAACGAACTTTAAACAATATGAAAGAAGTACGTTATAACGGGGAATTCAGAATTATAAATTATAGCACGTTCCCAGTTATATATCGTGAGGTAGGATTTCATTCAGTCTCAACTGAAATTTTAGTTTTCATTTCTGACTTCTGATAATACGAAATACGGTTTAAACCAGTGGTTCCCAAACTTTTATGGCCTACCGCCCCCTTTTCGAAAAAAAATTAACTGACCGCCCCCCTTTCAGAAAAAAAACCACCGATTTCCGTTCATGAAATAAATTATTTAACTGATACAGGGTTCCCCCAGAAATTTCCTTTTCAACTTCCCTGACTTTTCCAGGTTTTTAAAAAAATTTCCCTGACCAATTACAATGTCAAAAATTGACGTATTTTGATAAATCGGCACAGGAAAATATGTGGAAAAGTTGTAAATTTATCCTCGGAAAACGTGGAAAATTTTGCAAATTAATCCTGGAAAAACGTGGAAAATTTTGCAAATTAGTCCTCGGAAAACACAGCAAATTTGTATTCGGAAAACACGGAAAATTTTGAAAATTTGTATTCGGAAAACATGGAAAATTTTGAAAATTTGTGTCCGGAAAACGTGGAACATTTTGCACATTTGTCCTCGGAAAATGGGCTCTGAG